>JACEFZ010020409.1:0-25733 GCA_014155875.1 Cepaea nemoralis
CCTTTTTTTTTGGGGTTTTTTTTTATTAATTTTTTTTTAAAAAATTTTTCCCCATGCAGTTTTTTTTAATTTTTTTTGGTTGGGGGAGTCAATTGTTGTTGATACCCTTTATCAAAACATGGACATTGCAGGAGCAGTGTGTCATATATCATTGCATCCCTATAAGTTTAAGTTTTTAAATGACAGAAGAGGGGGGAAAAAGGTGGCGCTGGGTATTATGTTGTAGTGGGTATGGTAAGAGTGACATTTGATGATTGTGATGGTGATTATGATTGTGGTGATGACTATGTGGGGGCTGATATGTAGTGATATAGCTAAGATGATTGGGATTGTGGTGATGGCTGGTGAGAGCAATTTTCGATGATTGTGATGTTTAAGTGGCGAATTTTTTATATCCCGAGTTGTGGCGGTGAATGTTATGCCTGTGCCCTGTTTGGGGGTGTATGGTATATTGATGTTTCTAGTTGGTGTACAAAGGTGTGTGTCCTGGTGATGTCATGTTGAATTGCATATCCTATGTCTGCTTGATTGCTGTTGGTGCATTGGACTTTTTTATGTCCTCTATGTACATTGAAATGGTGTTGTCCTGTTAGAGTCGTTGTACCCCGGTTAGCTGAGTTGTGTTCAGGTTGATTTGAAAAGTTGATTAGTGTTGCTGTGTAACATTGGCATTATGGGGGGTATTGTCAGCCTGTGCTGTGGGGATGAAAGTTGTGTTGACAGGACCTGTAGGTAATAAAACCTCCCTGAACTGAAGACATTTGTAGTAATGCTGGGCTGTATGGGGAGGTGGAGCAGGCTAAGGTTTTTTGCATTAGGTGTTTATCCTAGCAATATCAAGTGTAATCTCATGACAGCAGTGGCACAACTGGAGAAGACAATAAAGGGGGGATCGTGATGCAACATTGACTGTTGTATTTAACAATTAGAGTGTTGTCTTGATAGCAGTAGTACAACTAGAGGGAATAGCAAAGTGGATAAATTTTATGGAAGACATTTGTTATATGTAGGTTAATTCAAATGTTATATTGCATGTGCTCATTGCTTCATGTGTTTTAATATGTTGCCTTTACCATGATAATCATAGATTGTGTTTTCCATTGTTACAGGAGCGGCTGACTAGTTAGTGTCAGCAGGCCTGGGTTCTTGGTGGGATAGTAAATTGTGTCACCAACTCTTGTTTATGTCGCGTCTTGGGGTTTATGTTGTGTAACCTATGTTTTTTGTAGTGCCTTATGTCTGTGCAGTGTTGTTGTGCAAAGTTCTTTATAGTGTCAGTCTAACCAGCCATTGTTTGGAACACCTGTGTTGTGGTACTTGGTGTACCCTGTTGTCTTAAGTGCTGCTGATTGGTTAGGGGTTACCCACTGTGGTGATTTGATATATACAGTTGTCTATTGTATCTGTTATTTGACATGCAATGTGCTGTTAGAAGAAATAAATAAAGAGCTTGTTATTTGTCCTTGATTTGTTTGTTGTCTCTTTTAGTTTTTACAACCACTATTTCTACCACAATCTAACACCTTAATTCATCGCTGGGCTCAAACATGGTGTTTCCTGTGTGAACATCTATAAAATAGTTTCTGCCTCTGTCTGAGATCTCGTATATCTTCTTATCTAATTACTATCATCTTTTTTTTGTTGGTTGAGGCGGTGTGAGGTTCTCTCTCTTTTCACTATTTTTCTTCTTTGGCCGTAACAAAGTCAGAACTACTCTTTACCTCTTAGCACCGTAGTGAAGGAAGCATCAGTCTTTATGATTGTCTCCCTTTGTCTTTTACCATCGACTACATATCTTTCCAGTTGTCACGATGTTCTCCAGCGCCTTTCTTCTCATCACATGACCCCCCCCCCCCCCCGAAAAAAAGCTGTTTGTCTCTTTCTTATTGTTGTATATAATGTTCTAGTTTCGCCAGCCTCTTTAATTAAGGCATTCGTCGTTAGTTTCAATGACATTACAATAAGCAATAATATCACATAATAAGGTTTGCAAAATATATAAATAGGGCCGGCCTAAATAAGCAGCCAGGGCAGAGTTTTTTAACCAGGGCTCCGCGAGTGGCAGCCAGGGGTTCCGCGGAAACAGACCGAAATCGCCTAAATGCAACATTTCTGCCCATCTGGTTTATTACGTAAAGTAGGACAGACACTTGGATCATGGCACAGAGTTCCTTGAGAAACGTAAACATTTGCGTGAGGATCTGCTCCAGCAGAAAGGTTGAATAACACTGGCCTAGAGACCCGCTCGATGAACACCTTGACCAGGGGAATTCTTCTGAGCTGGGGATAATATTTTCGTAATAACACGAGTCTTCTATAAAATTGTTATGCTATGTCTGCTACTTTATTGCCCCTATTCACACTTGTAGTTTACTTACCAATCACTGTAAAACAAAGAAATCTTTGTTACATTCCTATAAAATGGATGACTGCAAAACAAAAGTAAATATTTCTGGATCATTGGACCTCTGTTGAAAGCCGGATGCATCTTTGGAAGAGAAAGATGCGCGCGCGCGTGTGTGTGTGTGTGTTCTGCCATGGAAACCATGGTAGCGCCAGAGCGTAGTCGGCGCTCCCACGAACCAGGGAAGGACTTGGGATGGTGCGAAATAAGCAAAAATTACAATAAACAATAAAATCTAGGTACAATAATTTATAATTGAAAATAGTAAATTTAAGACCATAGCTGCCAGGAGGTCTCCGCGCGTGTGAAGATCTCCTATTATTCTAAACATAATATTTACATTTGAATTGTATCACAACCTCTCGTGTTCCATACGTCAAATCAAGCAAGTTCGAGTACCGTCGGTGGGCCGGATGAAATGACGTCGCGGGCCGGATCTGGCCCGCGGGCCGTAGTTTGGTAACCCCTGGATTAGAACAAGAATCGCCATGGCGAAAGTAGTCTTTAGCAAGATGAAAAACATTCTGACCGATAAAAAGATGTCAATTGAAACGAGAAAAAGAGTGTTGGGGGGATACATAGAGCCTGTTCTTTTTGTAAGGATGTGAAACTTGGACAATGTGCAGTCAAGCTGAAAAACATGTGATGGCTGCAGATATGTGGTTTCTGAGGAAAATGCAAAGAATACCATGGACAGACAGAAAAACCAATGACCAAGTACTACAGGATACAAATGAAAATCCTAAATTGATTAGAGAAATTAGACGTAGACAGTCAACATTTTTTGCACATGTCATGAGAAGAAATGGATTGGAGAACTTGGTGACAACTGCCAAGATCGAAAGGAACAGACCAAGAGGAAGACCGAAAGTAAAATACCTGGATGGCTTGGCCACATGGCATGGACGAGACAGGAACACTGAGCTGATCCGCGACGCTGGTGATCGAGTGAAATGGCGAGTCATGACCGCCCACGCTTTCCGGCATGGCACATGATTGATTGATTGATTACTAGTGTCCCTGGCCATTAGGCGAATCCATTCCGACTCCATATGTACTTCTAATTTACGTCCCCACGTCAACAACGAGAAGTCAACATGTTAGTCTAATTGACCGATGTAAGGGGTTGAACCCTCTGTTGATGAGAACAAGGGGACAGATAGATGACATGCATTCAACACCAGTCATAGGACTGATCTTCCTCTAGCCTAGGAGTCGGCAACCTTCTTGTAATGTTGTGTCGAAGTAATATTGCACATTCACTCAACGAATCACCCTGACAACGCCATATGTGTGTACACAACCATTCAACAAATTAATCCGATCTTTATCGCGTATTAGCTTCTTTCCTACAACTTAAATAATTATTATATTCTTTGTAAAGTATGTAATACTTAAATGTAAACAGGAACAAAGGAATATTATGTTTGGCAAAATTTAAATTCTGAAGACGATATATTGCAATTTTATTATAAAATGTACATATGTATAATTTATTAAGACTGTGGGTAATTTGAAGAACAAAACATTTTAGTGGTACCGTTTTATTTAATAACAACACCAATATTTGTGTTATAGTTGTCACGCTGGCATAACAATGGCGTGAACTTGCGACAGCCCAGAGAACAATGTAGTTGGTAATGCGGGTTGTCGTGAGAGAGACTAAGAAAAGAAAGAAAGTAAAACTTCGTCAAGGTTAGTGATTCTGGACCTCGCTCAGTTTCAAGAAATCACGCGTTCTTGTCTCCAATGTCTAACAAATTTCCGTTTGAAGGTATATAAAAACGAGAGTTGCTGTGAAAGAATTATCTGCTTCTATTCAATTAAACATGCAATTTATTTATTAGATCGCATAGTGTATTTCAATTTACTCAGCATGCCACTGAAAATAGTTCCTCGTGCCACAGTTGCCACACCTGCCTTAGGTTGTCGACGCCTGCTCTGGTCGTTTAAAGAGTACTGTGCTCATTGACTCTAAGCATACATGCATACCTACAAATAAACATGCATATAAATACACACATAAACATACAACACATCTAAATATATGCATACAATCGCACATACACATACAAGCATACATAGTACATAAATACATATCAATTCAAGACATATGTGAACAAACACATACAGCAGACAGGCAGACATGTGTGATTGTCTGCATGCCTAAAGACATTTTTTTTTGTGTATACCTATTTACAAGACATCGCTGTCAACACCAGAATTTTACTTCTGTTGTTGATCTCTTGGCAAGTTTACGTTCAGTAATTTGCCATTGCTTTCTGAACGACCGGCTCCCATACACACAAGTTAAAACCCAGCACGACACCACCGTGGCTAAGGTCTAGCGGACGCGATTCGTGAGCCCGTTACCTGTGTTCGAATCACAGCTGCAACCGATTTGACAGCACGACACTGTACTGCTGTCAAATCGGTTTGCCGCTGTGATTCGAAGACAGGTAGGCGGGCTCACGAATCGCGTCCGCTAGACCTTAGCCACGGAGACCGGCCTACAAACTTTACTTACCGATATACAAGCATAAACACACACACATACATACAAACACACGCAGAGAGAGAGAGAGAGAGAGATAGAGAGAGAGAGAGAGAGAGAGAGAGAGAGAGAGAGAGAGACGGAGAGCGGCGGCAGGCTCATCAATATAAACCCTGAGATAGATCTAACAGCGTTGTTGTGTAACGGTTACGTGCTCTCGCTTTCCTATACATCTGTCGTGGGGTTAATCCCCAGAAGTAACTCCATTAAGTTATTTTCATGCCAGTACAGTGAGTTCCTTTTTTGCCAGTACATTTAGTTCTTTTCTTGCCAGTACATTGAGTTCTTTTCTTGCCAGTACATTGAGTTCGTTTCTTGCAAGTACACTGAGTTCTTTTCTTGCCAATTCACTGAGTTCTTTTCTTGCCAGTACAGTGAGATCTTTTCTTGCCAGTACAGTGAGTTCTTTTCTTGGCAGTACAATGAGTTCTTTTCTTGCCAGTACACGGAGTTATTTTCTTGCCAGTACAGTGAGTTCTTTTCTTGCCAGTACAGTGAGTTCTTTTTTGTCAGTACAGTGAGTTCTTTTCTTGCCAGTACAGTACTGAGGAGTTGCGGTGGTATAGAGGTTAGTGCTCTTGCCTGCAAAATGTTCAATTCCCTGCACAGTCAGTGTTATTTTTCCCCCAGATCAGTAAGTGTAGCTGGTCAATTTTTAAACATGTTTCAGAAAATTATCAGAGAAGGAAAGGCCACGCTAAAGGGGTAACTGGCCACCTATATATCCTATATACAGGCTGACCCCCTCAAAAACGGACCCCATAACAAGTTTATTAGACCTTACAATGGTCAATCACATTTCTTGAAATTTTATGGTAAACTTCAGTCAGTGTACAATCATTTCCAAAAGTTTCAATTACCTCGGTCGCTTTGCATAAGAGTCTGGACCTGTGTTCTTTCCAAAATATGCTCCAAATGGCCTCCGCAGCGTTCCCCTAAAATTGCTCACTCAGCCAGGATGGGGGGTGGGGGGGGGGTGTCACTCTGTGCCTCATACGTCGAGGCCTAGGTTATGTGAAGGCCTGATACTTTACAACCCACACGCAGTATCTGCTATTTTTTTCGCATATTCTTTACAGGACATCGCTGTCAGCATCAGCATCTTTCAGCTGATTGTTGATTTCTTGGCAAGATCACGCTCAGTAGTTTGCCATTACAATAGGACTACGTTTACCCATTGTTTGCTTCCCCCCCCCCCCCAATCACTAAGCCTGACTCAGCCGCATAAAATGGTCCCAAAGATGTGGAAAAGTCTGCGTGATAGGAATTTCTCTGACCGTATGACCCCTCTAGTGCTGTTTGGTCACAGAAAATATGGACCTAGTTCAATTTCCACTCAGCCAGACTTCAAGCTATATAAACAAGGCTACTTTAAACAAGAGTTAACAGCTCTTTGTTGATAAAGTTATTAAGGAGGAGTGTGATGTTTGTACTGGCGGGGGGATGGGACTACTGTAGCAGACAGACTTTCTACGTTAAATTATTGACTTTTTCTCCCTAATCGTTCATGTTTTCTTGTCGGGGTCCGACGTTGTGTAGAGCAGAGAGACACGTTAAATTATTGACTTTCACCCCTGGATACGAGTGGATAAGAGGTAAAATTCTCCCCATTCATTTAGACAATAAACAATTCCATCTAGATTAACACCTGACCCGCTGTTTGCCTGTAGCAATTTTGTCTACAGACCCGGTGGTCATGAGTTCGAATCCCATCGAGAAAAAAGTGAGAAATTATGTGGAAGCTACGGAGATATGGTTTTATATAAGAATTATGAGAACATAGTGAGCGGATAGAAAGAGCACTACAATATTTTGAAAGAAGTTAACTCACAAAGTGAACTGGTTACACATATAAGAAGAAGGCAGTCTTAATTCTTTGAACATGTAATGAGAAGGGGAAAGCTGGAGTTTGTCGTCACAATGGGAGAGTTGGAAAGGGGGAAAGGTTAGGGGAGACTAAGAGAGAAAATGCTAGGAAGTCTGACATTATAGCATGGAGGAACATCAGTATCAGAAATAATTGGCAGTACACGGGGCAAATAGCTGTGGACAGACATGATCAGCAATGCCACGCGTCAAAGATAATAATAAGAAGAAATGTTCTCTTCTGGAAGATTTAGATAGTTGTATGTATGATATTATTGAACCGCTTCTAACTATTCGATCCTCATGTCTTATGGGTCCAAATCGATCTAGTTCAAGATGGTTATGTTTGCTTGACTACCAAAATCACAGCTAGGAAGTTTGTGCTATCTATGAATCACCGCTCTTTTAAGATAGATATGAGTTGAGTCTAGTTATAAGAGTACAATATATTCGTCCATTACCACTGAGGGAGTAAACCTACTCGTACATTTCGTTTTATATATATATATATGTGTGTACTACTCTGTGATAAAAACGCGAAAAGCAAATAAGGATCCCCAATTCAGCGTGAAGCAGACAAAAGATATTAATATACAAAGACCTGAAGAACATCCTTGCCAAAGCTCTGTCGTACATACATAACTTGAACGTTAACTGTAATATAATATAACTGTAGCGCGCTTTCAATGAACAGCGCTTTGGTAACGAAACCATAAGAATAAATGAGGTCGAATCGTAGACATGATTGTAACTGAATCAATTTCTGTTTAATTTGGTATACAGATTATTGGTTTCGCAATCATCAACTATTCATCAATTTATACCGTGCCTGGTAAAATACCAGGACGGCCGGTAACTATATAATTGATATTAATATTAATATACACAAAACTAAACACAACATCCAGTGTTTATGGCTTATGAGTAGTGAGCGCTATTTCACTGTCCCTATTTACCATATTCGAAGTCCGCCGCAGCCTATTTGGTGGCAGACCGCTTTGTTTTGATTTTCACAATGGTATAAGTGTCGGTCGTTCATAAAACATTGATAAACTAGTTAGTTGCATATCCTTTACAGGACGTCGCAGTCAACACCAGCATGTTGTGCTCTTGCGATATTTTGGCACGTTAACGTTCAGTAGTTTGCCATTGTTTTCAGAACGACTGGTAACCATACAATTTCGAAAAAAAAAACAACGCAAGACTGTCTGCTGCCAAATCGCCCACAGCTGTGTTTCGAACGCGGGTATGGGGGATTACGAGCTGCGTCCGTAAACCCGTCGCCACGGAGCCACCTAGATCTTCACATTCAGCCAAAAATGCAAGGCGCCCTTGCGACGCCCTTTCGCAGGAAATACAACTAATCATACACAACAGACACAACGCAAGAGGAACGTTTGTTGGGTGGTGATAATACTGAAATACTTCATTCTATATTGCAATATTTTACGTTTTGATGGTGTACCTTATACACAATAAACAATAAAGAACTGTATTTTTTAAGACTAAAGCTTAAGCCGCATGAAAAATCGGCCTTATGACAATGCATACATCCCAACAGAAAGCGGGTGAAATGCTTTTGAATCTGCCAGAGGGTTTTTGGAACGTGACTGCATGTTCGGAGCGATGGCAGGTGGCTATGTCCCAGAGTTGACCGGTTTTTGCCTTATGCAGAAATGCATGGCTGCTGGGCTTCTGGTTGACTGCCACTGCCATCAGCGATGAACTGTATTTTCGTGGACTATGTGGGTGAACATCCAGATGGGAAAATGACTGCCGATTCCATCAGAGATGAACTGGGTGTTTTGTGGGGGACTGGTGTGTTGACATTCTGGCGGCGGCATTATGCACAGTGTATCTGTGCGGGCTGTTGTTTGTCGAGACTCCTGTCTTTTCCACTTTTCACATTGGGCAGTGGGGAGCGTTTTGTGCGATATTCACTGGCACAGGAACGGAGCATAATGGGGACAACCCGTTGCTATGAGGTTGGAACTACGACTAACTAACTAACTAACACATCCTATTCTAGCGCCATCATATTTATTGTTCTTTCTCCCTAGGCCGCTCAAAGCATTAACAAACGCAGAGCTCATCGATAAAGCAATAATAGTACCGTAGCTACGGGAAGCTTGCCCGGTCGGTCCGTGCCCTTTGTCCCCAGAAATTATATTCATATCCTGTCAATAGTAATTCCAAGTCAAACAATTCACAATAGAGACTATTTATAGGGATGCATATAATAGTGTTTGTGTCTGGCTTTGTATTTAATTATGGCGTTGTGCGTATGATTTCTAACTTGGCAAAACTGATTTAGGATTCCAGTCTGGTTCATAGCGTTTTTCGTATCCGATCTTATACATATGTGTTCTTTGATAATTTGACAGTGTCATCAGAGACTGTAGGGGTGGGGGGGGGGGGGGGGCCTTGGATATCCTTGTTTAAAGGATTACGAGATGTGTGGGCTAGTTTCCCTCTTCACTACCTGTCCTGCTTTTTAGGAGTGATATCTGGTACATATTTAAGGAGGATGAGTCGATCCCAAAGCCGTATCAATCATTCAGTCAATCAAATGCCGTCTCCACAAAAGACGTTGACTACAATGGTTGTTTAACCCTTCCTGCAATCTCGTTATGATGGTATAGTAAAATGGACTTCTGTTCTTCCATCTGTCTATATTATTCTCTAAACCTATTTCGCTGCTTCTAAATGGTCTGCAGCTGATTTCAAACCCTGGCCTCGGTGTGTCGTGGAATTGTGAAAGGAGTCCACTGCCCCGAGGTCACAGCGCCTGTAAGACCAACCAATTTAGTTTCAAGGAAATATATCATAACAAATGTACCATGGCAAGTGGCAGGACCACGTGTGAGGAGAAAATAACAAATGCAAATAAGTAGTGTTCTTAATGTATCTTCAAGCGAGAAACAAATACATTTAGCGATACATTATATTTAGTTCTATGTTTCCAGGAAAAATGTAGTTGCATTCCATTGGTTGACGAAGCACATGTACTGGTGGCCCTGGACAGCCCCGGGGCTCTGCCAGTGGCACAATACATATGTCACACGATTTTATTGTTAAAACAGGCTGGTTACATAACCCATTACCTCGTTGTGGTCAACAATGTGTGGCGGGGTGTTGGGTTCGTTTCTGTGAATCCCAGCTATTGCGAGAAATGTTCTCTTCCTTTCTAAGTAGCATAAGGAAATCTGGATTTCGCGGTGATTACTTCCGCCTTGAAAGAAATATATTCATGAGTTTTCATTATGTTCATTTGCCACGCAGTTTCTTTGTTAAAAAACCATCATCATCATCATCATCAAGTGCCATGCCAGTTGGCGTAGGCGTTCGCCTCTCAATATATTGTGTTATTGTCTTTTGTTGTCTGCTACGCCCGCCCGTTCCGTAGCAATGTAGCAAAACGGACACATCTACAGGTGCTCAGTCTCCCTGTGAAACCCGCCACAACACCACGAGTTGCTGGCCTTCTTATGTTTTAATTGTCACCCCCTTGAAATTTTGTGTTTTAAATAAGTCGCTGGGTTTCTAAGAACCGTAGCCCACCGAACAAACCCGCAAGTGCTCAGTCTCAGCCACACAAAGCAGACAAGATCAGATAGCGAACTCTTGTGCATTCAGGAAAATTGTTAAACTGATGCCAATATGTAGGTGGTGAAAATTGTCCACCTCAAGTGACTCCGGCTCAGAGAGAAGGTGTCCTGTTCATGAAGGACTCCCGTTCATGAAGAAGGACTCCCCGTTCATGAAGAAGAGTCCACGTGCCAGGGCGACCGTCGGCCACTTGGCCCGGAATTACCCATGAGGCCTTTCAAGATAGACGTTGGCGGAATTACTTCAGGAAGAAACCCGCGCTGGCACTGCAGACTACTGGTCCACGAAGGCAGGATCCTTCTCTCTCAGTCGGCGTCACCTGAGATGGACATCTCTTGACCACTGACTCCATGGCATGTCCACCAGGCTAATAAGCTTTTGGCGCGGACCTGAGAGAGAAGTGTCCCAGTAGGAGATCATGTCCAGTAGCCCGCTCTTCACGCGGACCTCACAGAGAAGTGTCCCACTAGAAAGTCATATCTAGTTGGCTCTCTGTCTGTCTAGTTGGCTCTCTGTTTGTCTAGTTGGCTCTCTGTCTGTCTAGTTGGCTCTCTGTCTGTCTAGTTGGCTCTCTGTCTGTCTAGTTGGCTCTCTGTCTGTCTAGTTGGCTCTCTGTCTGTCTAGTTGGCTCTCTGTCTGTCTAGTTGGCTCTCTGTCTAGTTGGCTCACTGTCTGTCTAGTTGGCTCTCTGTCCAGTTGGCTCTCTCTGTGTGTCTACTTCGCTCTCTGTCTAGTTGGCTCTCAGTCTAGTTGGCTCTCTGTCTAGTTGGCTCTCTGTCTGTCTAGTTAGCTCTATGTCTAGTTGGCTCTCTGTCTAGTTGGCTCTCTGTCTATTTGGCTCTCTATCTAGTTAGCTTTCTGTCTAGTTGGCTCTCTGTCTAGTTGACTCTCTGTCTAGTTGGCTCTCTGTCTAGTTGGCAACCTGTCTGTCTAGTTGGCTCTCTGTCTAGTTGGCTCTCTGTCTAGTTGGTTCTCTGTCTAGTTGGCTCTCTGTCTGTCTAGTTGGCTATCTGTCTAGTTGGCTCTCTGTCTAGTTGGCTCTCTGTCTGTCTAGTTGGCTCTCTGTCTAGTTGGCTCTCTGTCTAGTTGGCTCTCTGTCTAGTTGGCTCTCTGTCTGTCTAGTTGGCTCTCTGTCTAGTTAGCTCTCTGTCTAGTTAACTCTCTGTCTAGTTGGCTCTCTGTCTAGTTGGCTCTCTGTCTGTCTAGTTGGCTCTCTGTCTAGTTGGCTCTCTGTCTGTCTAGTTGGCTCTCTCTAGTTGGCTGTCTGTCTGTCTAGTTGGCTCTCTGTCTGTCTAGTTGGCTCTCTGTCTAGTTGGCTCTCTGTCTAGTTGGCTCTCTGTCTATTTGGCTCTCTATCTAGTTAGCTTTCTGTCTAGTTGGCTCTCTGTCTAGTTGACTCTCTGTCTAGTTGGCTCTCTGTCTAGTTGGCAACCTGTCTGTCTAGTTGGCTCTCTGTCTAGTTGGCTCTCTGTCTAGTTGGTTCTCTGTCTAGTTGGCTCTCTGTCTGTCTAGTTGGCTATCTGTCTAGTTGGCTCTCTGTCTAGTTGGCTCTCTGTCTGTCTAGTTGGCTCTCTGTCTAGTTGGCTCTCTGTCTAGTTGGCTTTCTGTCTAGTTGGCTCTCTGTCTGTCTAGTTGGCTCTCTGTCTAGTTAGCTCTCTGTCTAGTTAACTCTCTGTCTAGTTGGCTCTCTGTCTAGTTGGCTCTCTGTCTGTCTAGTTGGCTCTCTGTCTAGTTGGCTCTCTGTCTAGTTGGCTCTCTGTCTGTTTAGTTGGCTCTCTGACTAGTTGGCTCTCTGTCTGTCTAGTTGGCTCTCTCTAGTTGGCTGTCTGTCTGTCTAGTTGGCTCTCTGTCTAGATGGCTCTCTGTCTAGTTGGCTCTCTTTCTAGTTGGCCTTGTCTGTGTGTCTAGCTAGCTCTCTGTCTGTCTGTTTAGGTGTCTCGTTGTCTGTATGTATGTCTGTCTGACTTTGTGCACGTGTGTAATGTGTAGATTTCATTACACTACGACTGAAGTGGTCAACCTTTCCAATATATTATGACTCTACTGGATTATCTTTACTTTTAGTGGCTCTACGTTTCCTTCCCCGTTTATCTATTTGTCTGCCCGTCCGTTCGTCCCTTCATCTGTCTATCTAGCTGGTTCTATGTCTGTCCATTCATGAGTTCCTCTGTCTAGTTGGCTTTCTGTCTGTCTATCTGTCTGTCCGTCTGTCTGTAGAGCTAGCTCTCTTTCTGTCTGTTCGTCTATCTGTTTGTCTAGGTGGCTCTCAGTCTCCATATATGTCCATCCGTTCGTCTTTAGAGCTAGCTCTCTGTCTGTCTGTCTGTCTGTCTGTCTGTCTGTCTGTCTGTCTGTCTAGTTGGCTCTCTGTCTAGTTGGCTCTCTGTCTAGTTGGCCTTGTCTGTCTGTCTAGCTAGCTCTCTGTCTATGTCTGTTTAGCTGTCTCGTTGTCTGTATGTATGTCTGTCTGACTTTGTGCACGTGTGTAATATGTAGATTTAATAACACTACGACTGAAGTTGTAAACTTTTCCAATATATTACAGAAAATACATATAAATAATTAGATTAGATTAAATACATAAAAGTACCTACATTGAGCTGTCTACATAACATTGAAAACATTACGTTCGTTGCAATAAATGATGCAGGTGGTGGAGGAAGCGCACATACTAGGACACTTGCCTGGCGACAAAGTGACCATGGGTTCGAATTCACATTGAGGTTGCTTTTTTTTTTTTAAATTGACTGAGCTCCAAGCCTAAAATGGGTACTAGAAAATGCCTTGGAAGTAAAGGCGGAGTCGGTATATTGAAGACATCACCCCTTTGAGTGGCAGTTGTTCTATAAACTATGTGGCTATCACCGTATGCCAGATACTTCCCAAGACGCATGAAAGAGCCCTCTCCTTACTTTACTTTCATCATCACCATCATCATCATGTGCCTAGCCTATTGACGTAGGCGTCCATTTCTCTTGATAGGTCTCGTTCGCTGGCGTTCTGGAACAGCTCTGCTAATGATCTTCATCTTGAAACCGAGTGAATCAATTCTCTTGGACTGCCTATTCCTCTTTTCCCACTTTACCTTTCTCACATTAAAATGAATACAGTAAATTAGTTACATTAATGCTTGCTTGCTTGTGTTCGCTGGCTGTGATCTCCAGCGTGAAGTCCTGTATGTCGGATGAAGACATCATGTTGTCCAACATCAGTGTGATGTCATACAGGACCTGAGGTTTGCGTGAGTATCCGTTGTCCCATGTCTGGCTTATTGGTGTGCAGACTGGTGGCTCCTCGCCGTGCAGGCAGACATTCTACGACTTCGGAGGAATCAACGATCCTACTGACATTAGCCAGGACCCCAAAGGGACCTGTTGCCCAGGACGCTCGGCGAGGACGCGTCAATAGGTCTTGGCCAGTATAGAACCCAGCCCTGGTGCCTTGGAAACACCTCTGCGTCCCAGTTACATTAATAAAAATACATACAAAAAACAAAAACACACACACACACAAGAAAGACTTAATTCCTTCTCGTAGAACAGATTCTGGTAGAAAGATTTGACTTCATCTTGTAGAAAGATGTGACTCCGTCTGTTAGAAATATGTCACTCCTGGTAGAAAGATCTGATTCCCTCTGGTTTAAAAACTTAACTGCTTCTGGTAGGAAGAGTTGACTGCTTCTGGTAGAAAGATGTGACTCGTTTTTATAAACATACGCAACTCCCTCTCTTCTGATAGACAGGCTTAACTTCTTCGGATAAACCTGCGCAACTCCTTCTCTTCTGATTGGCAGACTTAACTGCTGAGACAAAGACTTAGCTGATTCTGATACAAAGACTTAAATCACTGATAGAAAGTGTTAAAGCCTTCTTATTCTTACACCTACTAATTTGAAGTTAAAAATTACCTACCGTTTTTCCCCGAAATTAATTCTTACCCATAAAAGATGCCCTAGCACGACTTTTCAGGATGCTTATAATATAAGACCAACCCTTAAAATAAGCCCTAGTTAAGATCGTAACCTTGGATGAAGTTATTAAACGTGCACTTGCATTCATGTACTTTGTTGATGGCATTGACTTTTCTAAATACCAACTCTCCAACACGATTACCATGGACGAAACTGCAGTGTTTATGGGCCTGGGATCTCAAACAACAATTGATCAGACGGAATTCGTGATTCGGAGAGTTATGACTTGTTCCAGAAGAGAATGACATGACTGTATTTGAATAAACATAGAGTTGTTGTGTACATGAATATATGTAGATTTTTGTATGTGAAAAAAAAGATATCTCCCGAAAATAAGCCCTAATGCATTTTAAGCTTAAACTAATATAACACCCGGTCTTATTTTCGGGGCAACACGTAATACAAAAAGCGTTACTTTATACCATGGTCTATATATGTGTATGTCTCCAGGGGCAGGTCCTATTTCCATCTTGTAGCCAACACGGCCGTCCCTGACAAGCAGCTGCAATGGGTGCCTGTGGTTTACCAACTATCGAATGCTGGCGTGGATGTTGACATCAAAGACACAGAAGGTCAAACAGCAGTTAGAATTGCCATCAAAAGGCGACTGGTCCAGGTGAGGTTTGGATGTGAGTTGCTGTCTCCTTTACTCAATTTGGGCTATCAATGCTGTAACATAATGGCTCCAGACGTTCGCATCCCCAGTCCATTTACAATTCTCAATATTAAAACAATTAAATAGCGTAAGCCGTCTTGATAACTTGGTCTAAGAATAACTTAGAAACTTCGAGATCGGGAGAAAGGGGATGAACGGTGGTGACCCATAGTGATTGGTTGATCCTTAGGCGAGTAACGCTATTATCTAGGCATAATTAATTAGAACGCCATTCGCAGCTTTGATTCCATCTCGATAGGATGTGTCAACGATGCAGTGATCATATCGTGCCCAAAATCCATCTTTAGGGTGTAGTTTCTGCATCTCAGGTACCACAAATCATTTATATGTTATATGTAAGCCTGATGATAAGAGAGTGAAACGAATGGCATGGTATTTTTCTTGAGAAAATGTGAGAATGAAGACCGACATTCGTTCTACAGTGAAACTAAAGCTGCCGCTCTAACATGTCATGTCTGCCACAGTGAAATATTCTTACCATGTCTATTAGCTATCTGATTGATGATTTGCATGTGCTTGTGTCTGTAAACTACGCTCAATGCATATTGCAAAACCTCTGCGCGCTCTGAATATTCGTGAGTGCCTATCATGACTCATTCTAACCAAACTGTACACTGCTCTTGCTAGTTACATTTGGCAGTCTGGATTGGAATGTGTGATGCTGCATGTAATATTTCCTTTATAATGGCTGAGAATGTTTGAGTGAATGAGACGGTAATTATATAATTAACCTCTCATATTTGTAAAAGTAACGATGCTTATTATATCCATGTTTGCGGGACTGCATTGCGCTTTAGAAATTACAAAGTTCATGTAATATCTGAGGGCTATGTTACGCTCAAGGAAATTGCCAAAGCATTCATATAGATTTGCCTAGGATGCAATTTCTCTTCAACGTTATGTACTGGGTCCTTTACAACAAAATGGTTTGGGTTCATATGAATTACATTCCGACAAGGAGCAAGAGTGTCTGGTCTGCTGAATATAAATGACGGCTCAGGATAATTGTCAAGGAAAATTCATGTCTTCTTTCATATGTGTATTCCACATTTGAAAGCATTGCTTATGCAATACTGCTTGGTACTCATTGTAGTAAATATTACCATTACTCAGTGGGACAAGAGCACATGATGATGATTTATAATGGTGTGAAGCTGCCCCGGATTTAGCATGTGTGCCTATGATCTCACAGTTTTGGGGATGGCCCTTGTGAGGGAGATATCACCCCGGACCACCAAATAAATTGCACATCATCGCCAGTGAAAGGCGGGTGTTCGAATATCACTTCTCTCCCCCCTTCCCATTCCTCTCTGAATTTGAAATGGTATTACATCACCATGATCATGTTTAAACAGATGTAAAACACATGTTGTACCTTTGTTTATTAACAGAATGAGGAGGATGGAGAGGCCTTCAATTAACAGGACAACTCCAGGGAAGTCCTGAGCTCTAACCTTCAATATAGCTTATACTTATAAGATGGACTCTCCAAGAAAAAATAACACATAAACCCAGGTTGCACATACTCAGCCTGCATTCACATAACCTGGCAGATACAGATGGCCTGGAAGAAAAGTTTTATAAAAAACTATAACAGGGATACTCTCCATTTATCAATGTTCCAAGCTCTATCTTCAAGAAACATTCTGGAAGAAATCTTAGGAGTGAGAGATCACCTGAATTTCAGCATGCATCTATTGGCCAAGGGTGAACATCAATTGTGAACTTGGAGTTTACCATCATTCTTCTCAAAACCATATCTTGAGGAGTATTCCAACTTAATACTGGCTGGAAAGCTTAACAGAAGAATAAAAATTAGAGCAAATTCACAATCTGGATTTTGCATTAACTGTGGTGTAGATCAGTACCATCAGAAACCTGTGGGAGAGACTGGCAGAAGGAAGAAGGCTGGGACATATTTGTTTCTTAGCTCTTCCTCTACAGGAAAAGTAGACAAAGTCCTAAGTGTCAACTTCATGAACAGTCTACTCGCCCTTAGGAAGTAAATGCTGTCCATTTTCATAAACTTGTTACAGCAGGAATTAGCATGAACTGGAAAAACATTGTAGGGAGAATGGCCACCTGAAACATTCCCAACACCTTCATAGGTGCTAAAAGAGGTTCAAGGATCAGTATGGCAGTGTCTCCCTATACTTGCTCCATGACTATGGCTATAAGTTATCATGTTTTCCTCAGTGACAGTTTAGGGAAGGACTTAAGCATAAAATGGTCTGTGGTGTAGGATGATTTTCTGAAGTAGTGAGATGGAGGAGGGTTTGTTTTAAGTTGATGTTTTTCTTTGGGGAATTGGGTGAGGTATTTGGGTTTTTTCATAATCATTGTCAATTTTATTGCATATTACTAAAATGTTTGAAATGTGATTTTTGGCCGATTATGAATGAAGCCTGGGTCTTCACTTGACCTCATAAAACATCAATAAAGATAGTAGGAAGAACACAGTTTTGAGATAACATGTTTTCTGTGATTGTCTTGTGCACTGTTGTGAAATATATTACTTTGTGATGAATTGTCCAACTGTTGTCAAGCATCTTCATGGTGACTGTTACCTCTACTGTGGTTGTTAGTTCAGAGATTGTGGAAGTCCTGTGTATATGTTGTCAAGATCTTCTCAGGTTGACTTGTTCAACTGGTGTAAAGTACAGTTGGTGTTGTTTATGTTCATTACAGTGGTCCAATTGTCAATGTGGTCATTTGTCCAAGTGTCTTGTGTCACTTGAATTAATTAAAGAGATCAATCATGAGGTGGGCGACCAGAGCACAGTAAACAGGATAAGTGAAAGAACTGCTTTCATTTGTTGCTGTGGCTAACTGCCAAGATCTCTATATAACCTGTAGGAGGAATCATCTAATAATAATTCTGTGTTGATCTTAAACTTAGGTCTAATTTCTCACAGTGGGGGTATTCGATGAGCCAAATTCTGTATGGTTTCTCTACAAAGGTTCTGCGAGACTACATATCAATACCTCTAGACAAGACTTGCTGTTACAAACCTGTATCTTTTATAAAGATCTATATTTTATGGAAAGTCACTTGTTGGTGCTTCTGTAATTATCTAAAACCCAAATAGAAAACCTCACATGTGGGGGCTCGTCCGGGATTTGAACCCGGGACCTCTCGCAAAATTAAGCCTATTGCTTAGAGTTTTATAGTGTGGTTAACGGATCCCGTCACATAAATGTTTACATAAGGTCCAGATGTTTGGCCCACAAGTAAATCTCTGGTATAGGTTGTTTCATCAATGGTGGTAATATTGCATGTATCACTGTTCATAAATGTCACATTGTACAATGTAATGAACGAAGATGTTAATTATCTTATGGGTCAACATGATTGATATACCCATGATAATGTTGTGTTTCAAAATGGGCTGATGTAATAGACTGTCAATATTGTTATGTAACTTTGTGCATGCTGTTGTTCACTATGAGTATCAGATAAAGGTACCTGAGAACCCAGAAGACACAAATTATTTTTAAATAACTTAGACAGCTAATTTCAGGATAAACTTGATTTTTCTTGAGATAAATTAAAACACCTGATCCAGTGAATAATAGAGGGCCTACTCCACCTCAAATCTTATTGGCTGGCATGGGAGAAGAGGGAAATAATGTAATTAAAACATTTCAGTATCACTGCATCACAACATCATATAGTGGGTACTTAATTCCTCAGTCCCCATAACATGTTAGCAACACTGAGAGAAGAGAGTGTGAACCCTGATGGAAACTTGGGCAACCATTAAGACACCTCACTAACCATCTCTCTCAGTATAGTCAGTATTCGTACCGGCTAATGTCCAGTGTCAATTCGACGTTGGGTTTATTCTTCAGTTGTGTAATCTTGTCGGTAGCCCTGATCAAGCTGCTGAGAAAGTAAACACGATTGAATCTCCAGGAGAAACATCCTTATCAACTCAGTCTCTTGCCATTCCTGATTTAGTGGTATTCTTAAGCGTACTTGATACGTGATGGACGAGATGAAGGGAAGATTCTACCTGATGTCATGGTCAGTCAGTCTGGTGTCTATAAGACATTAGTATATTGTTCGATGGTGTGATCTCTGGTGTACTAGGATCCAAGTCACTAGGAGTGAACTCATTGAATCTCCAGGAAGGCCATCAAAATAACTGGACCCCTAGCCATTCATATGGAAGTGGAGAGCGTACGCAAAAGTATGTGTCCAGGAAAAGATGGATAACCAACCTGATGTCATTGGCGTATCATACGACTAGGAGCATAACGTGGACAACCTGAAAAATTTCATGAAGAGAAAAAACAGGATCCGTCTCCGATGTCGGCCGTCAATTCATCCTCAGTTGAGAAAGCGTTTCTGCCTTTAAAATGGTGGAGATTAAAGGACGGACAAAGTTGAGTACAACTGATGTCATTCCCCTTTTTCATTCTCAATGGGAAGACTTTTCTGCCGGAAGAAGGTGGGAATGTAAATAAGGATTGCTGTTCTTAAACAGTTAACTTATATGGTAGAGATCACTGCAACTCCAACAGTTGACACTCTATACACAATTTCTGCGATTCAGTGGACTAACGAAAGATCACTGTTATCCAGCAGTTGACTCTTTCGAAGGTAAAGATCCCTGCAACTCCAGCAGTCGACTCTTTATACAAAGTAAGAACCATGCATTCCGCAGTGGAATCTTATATTATTACTGAGATGCGAGGTATATTCAAAAGACCTGGCCAGTCCTATCCTCAAAGTCAGTAAAATTGCTTCAAAAATAATTCCAGTCAATATTGGGATCTATGAAGCTATACCCACAAAATCACACCCCTTCAAAAGTGGCTGTGATAATGACGGACTTCTCTATGGCTGAGAAGAAACGCCTTATTCGCCAAAAAGTAAAAGTTTTGCTCATGTGGGAGAGAAAGAACGGATACTACAGCCACTCAAAAGCACTTAGCTAGAGAGTTGCTGAAAACAAGTTGGAAATTCCACCTGGGATTCTAGCTTAGTGGATGTTAGTATAACAGCTTCTACAAAATTCGGTTGCTACGTTAGAAAATAGAGCAACTAAGGAGAGAAAATGCTGTCACTTCTCACAACACAACAAAATAGAGGCCTAACGGAATGAGGAAATCTCAACCAATAAGTGCACCTCTAAATCTATGGTAAGACCACAGAAATGAGTCGAGGAAATATGGGAATTTGATACCATCTGCGAACTCAAGAGACGTATTGGTAGGTAGACTTGTGTCATACGCTAACCAAGATCTGCAATAGTAGATTTAAGTCTTAACAAGTTCTGCAATGGCAACAGTCAACCCGGAAGTGATTGTCTCTACTCCGGTGCTGATCAAAAATTTTAACCCAGTTCCAAATGCCAAGATTAATGTTGGAGAAAGCTATTCAGTCAATACTCTCTCGCAGAATTATCACTCTACTGTGGCGAAGGGAAAGAGGAAGTTCTGATAGAAGTTGGTTAATTGCAAAGCCATTACTTCTCAAAATGAATCTCAATGGTCGACTCATACTTTGGAAGTGTGTGACTCTGAGAGATCATTCATCATGGATAGGAAAAATAGCATGGAGATTAACTGTGAAGCATTGTCAGAGATAAATTGGAGAGCAGTTCACTGATAAGTGTAGTCATAACTCTTCATACTTCCAGTGACTAAATGGAACTTCATGCAAGACTAACTTCATGGTCTTTGCAAATGTCACCAAATTCATGACTGATGGATGAATAGTGTGGCAGATTTTTCAAGGAAAAAAATTATTTGATTCCAGATGCACAGCTCTTGTGGGAGTGAATGGAGATAAGGAGTAAATGATGACATCACTTAAAGGATCTGGGAACTGTGAACGCCTGACCTATCAGTCACTTATCAATGACAGACTTATGGGGAGGCTATGTAACATAATGGCTCCAGACGTTCGCATCCCCAGTCCATTTACAATTCTCAATATTAAAACAATTAAATAACGTAAGCCGTCTTGATAACTTGGTCTAAGAATAACTTAGAAACTTCGAGATCGGGAGAAAGGGGATGAACGGTGGTGACCCATAGTGATTGGTTGATCCTTAGGCGAGTAACGCTATTATCTAGGCATAATTAATTAGCCCGCCAGTCGAAGCTTTGATTCCATCTCGATAGGATGTGTCAACGATGCAGTGATCATATCGTGCCCAAAATCCATCTTTAGGGTGTAGTTTCTGCATCTCAGGTACCACAAATCATTTATATGTTATATGTAAGCCTGATGATAAGAGAGTGAAACGAATGGCATGGTATTTTTCTTGAGAAAATGTGAGAATGAAGACCGACATTCGTTCTACAGTGAAACTAAAGCTGCCGCTCTAACATGTCATGTCTGCCACAGTGAAATATTCTTACCATGTCTATTAGCTATCTGATTGATGATTTGCATGTGCTTGTGTCTGTAAACTACGCTCAATGCATATTGCAAAACCTCTGCGCGCTCTGAATATTCGTGAGTGCCTATCATGACTCATTCTAACCAAACTGTACACTGCTCTTGCTAGTTACATTTGGCAGTCTGGATTGGAATGTGTGATGCTGCATGTAATATTTCCTTTATAATGGCTGAGAATGTTTGAGTGAATGAGACGGTAATTATATAATTAACCTCTCATAGTTGTAAAAGTCTCCCCCGATGGTGTTTCCACCTTGTCGTGGTGGGGGAGCTTGAGTTTCTCAATGACCCTGAGAGCTATGCCGGCGGTAGCGTAGCTACCAGCAGGGCCTCCCAAGCCGGACAGGTCAAAGGGTAGAGAACAGACAAAGAGAAACACCCTGGTCCTCCAGGTTGGGGGTTGAAGCGTGGGGTTAACATACCCACCTCTGTAAAAAACCCCTCTTTGTTACGAAACAAATACATGAGCCTCGATATCGGACTGACTTATCTGGACAACGACCTTGGAACGTTAAAGGACTTTTGAGATTTGGAACATGGAATGTACGGACACTATATCGAGCTGGAGCGGCCGAAGAACTAACCGGGAGCTGGGTGAATATCAAATGGATATAACAGCAATTCAAGAAATAAGGTGGCCAGGAGAGGGTACTTATAGAGCAAAATGGAATGATTATAATATATGGAGGAAACACCCAAAATAAACATGAATTAGGAACAGGATTTGTCATAAAAAAAGAGTTATGGGGGAACGTTTTAAACTTTAAAGCTTTTAATGACAGGATTAGTAAATTACGAATAAAAGGTAAATGGAAAAATATAACGATGATTAATGTACATGCACCCACTGAAGAGAAAGAAGATGATATTAAAGAAGACTTTTATAATGATCTGGAAGATGTCATAGAAGAAACCCCCAAACAGGACATCCTGATTGTGCTGGGAGACTTCAATGCAAAAATAGGTAAGAGAGCAAACTAATAAAAAAGTGGCCTGGTATGGAAAGCCTACATACAACTTCAAATGATAATGGGATGGAGAGTCATCAACCTGGCAGAAGCCAAAGGACTGCAGATTAGCAGTACCAGACTACAAAGAAAGGATATACACAAACAAACTTGGAAATCATGTGACAAGAGAACCTATAATCAAATAGATCACATTTTAATTAACAACAGAAATGCATCAAACATACAGCAAGTCAGAAGTTATAGAGGAGCTGAGTGCCACAGTGACCACTTCCTCGTTGGAGCAAAATTTAAAATAAAACTTAAGAGAGCTTTCTATACTAAATTACAAAGATTACACCCAACATATAACAGAGAAAAACTGCAAGACATTACAGTCAAAGAGAAATTTACAGATGAAATAAAATGTAAACTTGAAACTCTGCAAAACCCTTTGGAGGAAAGCGTTGACCAAACTTGGTTGAACATCAAGAATACAATTCAAGTCTACCGCAGAAGAATGTCTCGGTGTGTTAACCACGCATAGAAAGAACAGATGGTTCAATCAAAAATGTGAAGAAGCAGTCATTAGGAAGAAGAATGCCAGACATGTATGGTTAAATGACATCAATAACATCCAAAAGGAAGAGCATTATAGAAATGAATGTAAAGAGGCTACAAAAATAGTCAGACAGCAGAAGCGAGAATATATGAGTAATATAATCAAAGATATGGAAACTAATCACCAGAAAAATGAATCCAGAAAATTTTTTAAAGAACTGAAGTCAATGAAACGAGGGCACCAACAAAACACATATGGTTTAAAAGACAAAAATGGGAATATGATAAATACCAATGAGGAAATGTGCAACACATGGAAAGAATATTTTATTGAATTACTAAATTGTGAAGCTCCAAGTAACATTTTCCCACAGGAAGAGGTTCTAACATGCGAACCACAAATTGAAGAACCTACATTTGAAGAAATCCTATATGTAATCACACGACTTAAAAACAATAAGGCAACTGGGACTGATGGAATTGCTGCTGAATTTATAAAGGCAGGTGGCCATGCATTACATCTAAAGCTATACGAACTAATAATAAAAATCTGGAGGACAGAAGAATTACCCCATGACTGGAAAGAGTCATTATTGATACCTATCTTTAAGAAAGGAGACAAGTTCCAATGTGGAAATTATAGAGGAATATCACTACTGTCCACAAGCTATAAGATACTATCCGCAGTATTACTAAATAGACTAAAACCATATTCAGAAGACATATTAGGTGACTACCAGGCGGGTTTTAGACAAAACAGATCAACAATAGATCAGATATTTATCTTACGACAAATAGCCGAGAAACATTGGGAATATAAAAGAGATCTCCATAACATTTTTGTGGATTTTAAAAAGGCTTATGATAGTGTCCATAGGAATAGTCTATGGAATGCTATGCAGGAATTTGGAATACCAAGGAAGTTAATCAACATGACCAGACTATGCATGGAAGATACTTATAATATAGTAACATATAAAGGCAGGAAATCAGACCCCTTCCAAATAACATCTGGCTTGAAACAGGGTGATGCACTATCGCCGCTACTCTTCAATCTGGCTCTAGAGAAAGTTGTAAGGAAGGTAAAGGAGGAATGTGATATTGGAGGAACATCCAAGCTGCTTGGTTATGCAGATGATATAGATATTATAGGGCAAAGTGAACAAAAGACATTGGAAATATTGACTCACTTAAAGGAAAAAGCCCAACAGATGGGGCTGGTTATCAACCAAGATAAGACAGAATATATGGTAATTTCAAGAGACGGAATGGCTAAAAACTCTGGCCACATACAAATAGATAATATGACCATTAAAAGAACGGAAACATACAAATACCTGGGTACAATCTTCAACTGCTCCAACATCATAAGGGAAGAAATACAAACTAGAATCAACTCTGGAAATAAGATATACTATGCACTACAACATCTACTAAAATCAAAGGCGCTATCTCGTAACACCAAAATCACAATATACAAAACACTGATCAGACCAGTTGTGCTGTATGGCTCTGAAACCTGGAGTACAACGAAAGGAGACGAAGCCTTGTTACAAACCTTTGAGAACAAAATTTTAAGACGCATCTTTGGACCCATTAGGGATACACAAAGTGGAGAGTGGAAAAGAAGAAGTAACAAAGACATTTATGATCTGTTTAAGTCCCCACTAATCACTGGTATCATGAAGGCTAATAGACTACAATGGCTGGGGCATATAGAAAGAATGGAAGATAATAGGGAAACAAAACTCGCTTACACTCAGGAAATAAATGATCGTAGACCCCGAGGTAGACCAAGAAGGCGGTGGAGAGATAATACATGTACAGACCTACAAGCACTTGGAATCAACGACTGGCAAGAGAAGGTCCACCAGAGAGACGAATGGAGACGGATTGTATTTGCAGCAAAGAACCTCAATGGCTCGGAACGCTAAAGAAGAAGAAGTTGTAAAAGTAACGATGCTTATTATATCCATGTTTGCGGGACTGCATTGCGCTTTAGAAATTACAAAGTTCATGTAATATCTGAGGGCTATGTTACGCTCAAGGAAATTGCCAAAGCATCATATAGATTTGCCTAGGATGCAATTTCTCTTCAACGTTATGTACTGTGTCCTTTACAACAAAATGGTTTGGGTTCATATGAATTACATTCCCGACAAGGAGCAAGAGTGTCCTGGTCCTGCTGAATATAAATGACGGCTCAGGGATAATTGTCAAGGAAAATTCATGTCTTCTTTCATATGTGTATTCCACATTTGAAAGCATTGCTTATGCAATACTGCTTGGTACTCATTGTAGTAAATATTTACCATTACTCAGTGGGACAATGAGCACATGTGATGATTTAAAGGTGGAAGGGCCCCGGGTTTTGCTTGGCCCATGATCTCCAGTTTTGGGATGGCCCCTTTTGGGGGGAGATATCACCCCGGCCACCAAATAAAATTGGGACATCACGCAGTGAAAGGCGGGGGTTCGAATATCCTTTTTCCCCCCCTTTCCCCTTCCTCCTGAATTTGAAATGGGATAAATACCATGATCTGTTTAAAAGATGTAAAACACAGTTGTACCTTTGTTTTTAAAAGAAAGAGGAGGAGGGGAGGCCCTTTAATAACAGGACAACTCCAGGGAATTTCCCGAGCTTAACCCTTTAATATAGCTTATACTTATAAAATGGACTCTCCCAAAAAAAAATAACACATAAACCCAGGTTCACATACTCAGCCTGCAT
>JACEFZ010020410.1:0-110000 GCA_014155875.1 Cepaea nemoralis
AACAGATTAAAGCTAGAGACGACAGGGTGTGTCTTGTCACACGATCTCTTCTCCCTACATAGCGAAGTAATAATGAGAGAGATAAAAGAGAAGCCAGGATACTAATCGGAGGATATAATAAAAACAATATACGCTATGCAGTTTACCAGATTTAGTGGCGGATAGTGCACAGACCTACAACAATTGTTGGACATTGTAGTATCAGAGAGTGCACAAAAGGACTCTCCTTGAATATAAAACAACAGTAACAATGGTGATACAAGAAAATGGGACAAAAAATGTGACATAAAAAATAGAAGGGGAAATTCTCGTCCAAGTGGATAATTTTAAATACCTAGGGGCACTTATAACATCGGATGGAAGATGTACAACAGAGATTAAGAGCAGAATAGGCAGGCAAAAGCCTGCATTTCAGAAAATGAAGAGTATCTTATGCAATAAGTCGCTATCAATGAATGTAAGAAAGAGAGTGCTAAATGCTATATAGAACCAGTTTTGCTGTATGGCAGCGAATCTTGGAATGTAAATGAACAAATTAGGAAGAACTTAGAAGCACAGAGATGTGGTTTTTAAGACGAATGTTGCGAATTCCTTGGACTGCCAGAGTAACTAACGATTGCCTGAAAGAGGCTAATGAAACTAGAACACTATATACAACAATAAGAAAAAGACAAACAGCTTTCTTTGGTCATGTGATGAGAAGAGAGGCATTGGAGAACATCGTGACAACTGGAAAGATAGAGGGGAAGAGAGGCAGAGGCAGACCAAGAGAAGTGATGCTGGATGGATTGAGACGGTGGCATGGAGGAATATCAGCAGCAGAGTTGATCGAGAAAATCAAAGACCGAGATCTGTGGAGAGCCATGAACGCTTACGCCAGCCGGCACGGAACTTGATGATGATATAATATATATATATATTATATATATATATATATTATATATATATATATATATATGTGTGTGTGTATTTATGAGTGTGTGTGTGACAGTGTGTGTGTGTGTGTTGTGTGTGTGTGTGTGTGTGTGTGTGTGTAAACACGTAGACGGCGAAGCGGAACATCCCAATAAGGGAGTAAAGACTTCTAGACACAGAGTGGCAGCTTAATGAGAACATCAAATAAGAATTTGGCAGCAACAAGGGAGGAAGACATTAAAGTCATAAGAGGACCATCATAGATGAAACAACATCATAGGAGCATCAAAGAATAAAGTAAAATCTAGTTTGGAAAATTCGATGGCGAAAACACTAACGAAGACCCATTTGGAAACAAACAGAGTAGTAGAAAATTAAAAGAAAGCATTAAATGATTGATTCATTTGGTGGTTTCGGGATTTTAAGTTGTAACGATTGCACACAACCCACTACAGGCAACGCTGATCGTATTCTCGTACGAACCTAAGGTCTCGTCGACGTCAGATTTGCAGCACTAGACTCAGACTTTGCTCTCTTTTGAGCTCGCTAGTAGTGCATATCCCTGACTGGACCAGGAATCGAATTCCGGATCACTGGCGTGTGAGGAAAGTGTGTAATCACGCTGCTAACGCTAGACGAAACCAAATTACCACATTAGAATGTCACAGCGTCACCTATTGTAGGTTATAGCTCAAATTTGCCCGATCACCGCGACTAACATCCGTTAATCGATGTGGCCCCGATGATCAGGTCTTTTCGATAATGCAAGGCATATCAGGCACTTACATTCCAGCAAACAATGATCGAATTGATTTCTTTGGTTGTTTCGGGATTTGAAGTTCAATTACAAGGCCTTAGGTTTGTACCGCAAACGCCAGTACTGGGTTGTCCTCAATTGTTTAAAATTCATGGGGTCATGGATAAACAAAACACGCGGTTCTTGGCTAGACAACATAAGGAGGTCATTGCTGGATATTATTAGGGGTCATGGCTGGATATCATTAGGGGTCATGGCTGGACAGTATATTGAAGTCACCGCTAGACAGCATACGGAGTTCATGAATGTGGCTAGACAACATAAGGAGGGCATGCCTAGACAGCATTATGATATCATAGCTAGACAACATAAAAGGGTCATGGCTAGACAGCAAATGGAAGACATGATGGCTATACTGCTGTGTGTAATGGGCTCATGGGGCTGGTCTTCACAAAGCTCGTATTATATTCTACAATGTCTGTCATGGAACTGAATCATAGATGCTTTGGCGTCTCATGGTTTGGAAGTTCTCTATCGCCCCTGTCATGAATCTTGACAAAGTATGCAATGCTGTAATTTTTGGCTTTTAAGAGCCGTTCGCCTTTCCATAAAGCAGGACATACCTTGATTGTATTTGGCATAATTGTCTGTGCTTCTATAACAGCCATTCTCAGTCATTCACACCTTTCGTAGACCCATCTCTACGAACGAAGATAAAATACAACACAAGATGCCACTCTCTCAACAAGCGAGTAACAGTAATTTGCGTTCAGTTCTGTTATTTATCGAGATATTCCTTCCTTGTTTCCCCACGTTTACACAATCATAGAGTCATGTGAGAACATTCACCATAGTCAAGGCTAAGACAGAGGTCACGGTGCTTGTCTCAGCGTCAGAAGGTGCCGGGTCGATACCTGCATGGAGCTATGACATGTTCCAAGAACCATTGGGTGACAGACGGGCAACCCTGTGTGCAAACTGTGCACTTTACAAATCCCCTGGCAGTGGGGCATGGCAACGAGTAGGCTGTAAGGTCGTTACCCTGGCAACATTGTCAATCAATCAATCATGTGCCATGCCGGAAAGCGTGGGCGGTCATGATTCGCCATTTCACTCGATCACCAGAGTCGTGGATCAGCTCAGTGTTCCTGTCTCGTCCATGCCATGTGGCCAAGCCATCCAGGTATTTTCCTCTCGGTCTTCCTCTTGGTCTGTTCCCTTCGATCTTGCCAGCTGTCACTAAGTTCTCCAGTCCATTTCTTCTCATAACATGTCCAAAAAATTTTGACTGTCTACGTCTAATTTCTCTAATCAATCTACGATTTTCATTTGTCTCTTGTAGTACTTGGTCATTGGTTTTTCTATCTGTCCATGGTATTCTTTGCATTTCCTCAGAAACCACATTTCTGCAGCCATCAGATGTTTTTCAGCTTGACTGCACATTGTCCAAGTTTCACATCCATACAAAAGAACAGGCTCTATGTATCCCCTCAACACTCTTTTTCTCGTTTCAATTGACATCTTTTTATTGGTTAGAATGTTTTTCATCTTGCTAAAGGCTACTTTCGCAATGGCGATTCTTGTTCTAATCTCTTCAAGGCATCTGCCATCAGATGTTATGACTGTTCCGAGATAATTGAACCGATTCACTTGTTGAAGAATATTCCCATTTACTTGTATATTACATTGTGGTACTTATTGTACTGAGAAGTAAATCACGTCGCAGGAAGATAGAGGCCAGGACATTGGGTGGCATCTGTCTAGAGGAAGCAAACCCGTACACACAAGTATACTGACATGGGACACATTGACATCTTAGGTAGATATCTCGGTCTGACTCATTACCCTCCATACAAGGAAAGAAGAAGAGATCATGAGAATAACCACTTATGAAACTCAAATGAACACACCATCTAAAACAGTAGTTCAGCCATGGTCTTGACGCTACATTACTACATACAGCAAAGGTCTTAAATCTGTCTAGAAGGCTAGGCCCCGAATTCGATTCGATTCGATTCCTCCTTCCCCCCCCCCCCCCCCCCCGCAAAAAAAATAATTTCAAATTCGGTCTTGTTAAACCTGCCTCTTCAGCTTTGGTTAGGGACGCAGAGGTGTTTCCAAGGCACCAGGGCCGGGTTATATACTGGCCAAGACCTATTGACGCGTCCTCGTCGAGCGTCCTGGGCAACAGGTCCCTTCGGGGTCCTGGCTAAAGTCAGTAGGATCGCCGATTCCTCCGAAGTCGGAGAGTGTCTGCCTGTACGGTGAGGAACCACCAGTCTGCACACCAATAAGCCAGACATGGGACAACGGATACTCACGCAAAACTCAGGTCCTGTATGACATCACACTGATGTTGGACAACAGGATGCCTACATCCGACATACAGGACTTCGCGTTGGAGCTCAAGCCAACGAACACAAGCAAGCAAGCAAGCAAGCTTTGGTTATTGTTGAGATCCGTGGTTGTGTGGACTGTTAATCCTAATTTATGCTGGTTTTATTGGGCCCGCTCTGTTTGTCGGATAGGGTTTTTTTTTTTTTTTTGCTGCTAGGTAGCTTCCTTTCTGTCTTATGTTGGTCCTGATAAAGACCGGTCCTTGGTTGGGCCTACCAGGTTCCGCAGTCTTTCGTTTGTTGGTTGGATAGGCATAGGGTCCTTCAGGCCAAATGGTACCTGAGAGTTGCTGCAGACAGGGATCACCCCCTGCATGAAGCCATGGATATGGTCAAGGGTCATAGACTAAGACGAAGCAGGTCCTGGATGGCACAGGCAGAACTTTCTATAGGTCAGGTGTGTGATCTAGAGACCATCAATCGTGGAAGAGAGTGGGTTGAAGTTCCGGAAGACATGACGGACTGGCACAATGTAATAATAACACTGCATCGTGAGTGCAGAAAATGGGCAGCGGGCCGCACTGAGTTTGAAGTGCAACAGCTGATCCAGAGTAACACACATCAAGGTGACATAGTTATCTGCACCGATGGGTCAGTGGTGAGAATCAGACGTAGTGGTTGGGGCTTTATTGCAAACGCTAATGGACGAGTCTTGAAAAAGGAGAGTCTGGCATATGAGAGAGACTACGACCTCCAGTATGAGAATTGCAACGTCGACACCGTCAGAGAACTGCTATTTGCTGATGATTGATGATTGATGATTGATGCTATATGCTTGTGAAACATGGACTGTTTACCAGCGACATGCCAGGAAATTAAACCACTTCCACACAGTCTGCCTTAGGAAGCTATTGAAGATTAAATGGCAAGACAAGATCCCAGACACTGAAGTTCTAGAAATAGCATCCATGCCCAGTATCCACATTCTACTAATGAAAAATCAGATTCGCTGGGCTGGTCACTTAACTAGTATGCCAGATCACAGGCTCCCTAAACAAATTGTTTACGGCTAGCTGCGTTGTGGTAAACGCTACCAAGGCGGACAGATGAAACGTTATAAAGACACTCTGAAAGTCTCACAGAAAGTTTTTGGAATTCATCCTAACACCTGGGAGACTGCTGCTAAAAACCGTAATTCATGGCGAACATCATTACATAAGGGTGCAGACACTTGTGAAGCAACCAGGACTGCAAGAGCTGTGAAGAAAAGGCTGAACAGGAAAACCACTGCAGGAGATCCTCCTCCTGGAACGTCAAGCAGTCTTTGCCCGCATTGTCAAAGAACATTTCGAGCCAAAATAGGTCTTATCAGCCATCTTAGAACTCACGGCTCCATACTTTCAACCCCACTGGATGACATTAATTGTCATCATCATTCTTGATAGACAAACAACAACATAAGAATGGAGGTGGAGGCAGTAACAGCGGCATTCCGTTGGCTAGAGGAGACTAATGCGACACACGTTGTATTTATTACGGATTCAAAGAGTATGCTTAGTAAGGTGGAGAAAGGAATGCTTCGTGTGGAATGGCTCGTTTCGCTTCAGAGGTCATAGATTATGAGAATTGTATGGATATTTTGCCCCGGCCATGCCGGGGGTGCGGGGGAATGAACAGACTGACAGGCTAGCAGGGAATGCACCTCTTGGTGGCAGATTGCCTATGGACAACGGGGAGGTGGTCGTGTGCTTGTGGGACCAGGTGGAGAAGGCGGACGAACAGATTGAGAACCCATATGTTGAAACAATGAGATTGCGGTTGATCGGCAGGGGTTCTGAAAGAATCTCAAAACTGAGAGGGAAGACCAGGAGAAATTTTAATCAGATAGCGGTGGGAACGATTAGTATTCTAACTCTTCGCTAGCTGCTAAACGAGAGGACGGAGCACGTATGGGAATTTCCTGAGTGCAGTGATGTCAGTTCTTAACTCAACTCAACTCGTTTGTGGTTTTTTCCCCTATTAGCACTTCTACGTGCTGGTTGTTTATTGTGTAGTCCGCACTGGGGCTGGTCCTGGTCATGTCCAGTCCTAATAAGGACTCGATGTAGGCAAAGGCAGAGAATTCAGTTGCAAGACTCAATTTGTATCTCCGGGCAGCGGCACATACTCCTTTAAGTTTGCTTTCTCGTTTTTCGTCATCTGTGTATGGGTTCGTGCAACAACAAGACTACCCGATCTTCCTGTCAGCCCAGTTCAGGAACCCTTCCGGAAGAGCCAACCCACCATCCTGTAAATCACCCCGCTACACTCAGCTATCCCTCTCTGGACAACTAGGACATCCATCCCCGGCGATTTAGATGGATGTCTAAAAAAAAAGGGAGCTTGTAACACAGAACAGAGACCAAAAGGTACGAACAGACAAGCCCCGAATGGTCCGAAGACAAATACGTAGCTCAATAACTTGGCTTTCTCCATATGGACAGGCCCTGTGTGCAACATATCCACTACACGAGTTGTCACTATCATACCGCCACCATGCTATTCAGGTGCCCATGACCGGCTACAAAGTATCGTGTCATGTCAAAGGATAACAGCAAAGAAGAATCTGAAGACATGTATGTTTACTATGCATAAGGGTAGCGTCAACAGAGAAATCAACACAGTACATTGAACAAGCATTGATGAACATTACAAGAGTGGTGCAACCCGTCTCGAACACAAGCCACTGTGATATTGCATTGAGATTGTATCAGTTGTATGACCCCTTGAATTTACTGACACGTGTTCATCGTTAATTATGAGTATTAAAAAAAACTGGAATATGGTGCAACAAGTGCAGAGGCTTGGAACAAAAGTGATAGAGGAAGAAAACGGAGGAGATTCTTAACAGCCTTGTGACGTGGTACGGATGAGTGATAAGTTCTGCGCTGCCATGAGTTCACGCCGAACATTACCAAGGAAGCTAAGACTGCAGCCACTGTGTTGATAAGATCACCCATCGATTGCCGTTACGCGTAAAAGTGCGGAACTAACACTATATACCCACAACACCTTAAGGAGTTCCCTGCTGTTTCCTCATATCAACACATAGGGGGACCTACTATTTCCTCATATCAACATATAGGTGGACCTACTATTTCCTCATATCAACATATAGATGCATCTACTATTTCCTCATATCAACGTATAGGTGGACCTACTATTTCCTCATATCAACATATAGGTGGACCTACTATTTCCTGTTTTGGAGTACGCGATGGCAATCCTGACTATCAACAGTAAGCAGATAGAAAGGATGGAAAGGATACAGAATGAAGCTATGCGCATTATTCTTGGATGAACAAGAAATACAGCATGCAGTGCGATGCGCCACCTTCTTGATTTTTCAACCATTGAAGACAGAATATAAGTTTGCTGAGCACGCGCCTACCTCAGAGTTACCGCAAACACACAACATCCACTGCATAGTGAAATTAGGAAGGTGAAGGGTAGCAGGTTAAAAAGAGGCCGGTCGTGGATGGGTCAAGCCAAAGACATTCTTCAACAGGTGTGTTCACTTGAGGACTTAGAACCTGGCGAGGAGTGGGTACAAGTGCCAACAGATTTCTGCACATCCTTTTCAGTTTGCATCCAACTAGATAGAAAATGCAGACAAGAAAATCCGGCTGCTGTTGAGGCTGAAGTACAAGCGTTGATTTTCGAGAATTCGCTAGACGGTGACGCGGTCATCTACACAGATGGGTCGGTCGTCCGACATGTGAGAAGCTCATGGGCCTTTACAGCTCGGGCCGGAGGGAGAATAGTGAAGGATGATTCTGGTGCTTTCACTGAAACCACAAGTAGCCTGACCATGGAAGGCATGGCAGTAAGTAAAGCAATAACATGGCTCGAGACACAGACATTCACTAGGGCATGTTTCCTTAGCGACTTAATGAACATGATCAAGAGGATAGAGGAGGGGTCGATCCGAAGAGAATGGTTGCTGCCTCTGGAGCGGTCTCGGCTGGCAAAGATTAGTTTCATCTTCGTGCCAGGGCATGCGGTAGTTTAAGGAAATGAGCGGGCTGACAAGCTCGCAGGTAAGGCTACTGTGGAGGGCGGACGCGCCATGGACCAGGCTGACATTCTGAATGCTCTACGAGATGTAAGACCTTTGCCAGAAACAAGTGATGACTGTGAATCTACAACCATGGCCAGACTACTAGAACAGCTAATTAAAAGAGGGGTGGCCAAACAAGAACACTACGCAGGAAGCCAAAGAAGACTGATAAACCAACACAGAACTGTTAGCCGCTACACGCTGAGGGATTTGCTGAGGAGGGGATCCGAGCACTTATGGACTGAATGGTTCGATGTGCAATGAGGATGATCTGTCGACTAACTAACTAACTAACTAACTAACTAACTAACTAACTAACTAACTAACTAACTAACTAACTAACTAACTAACTAACTAACTAACTAAATAACTAACTAACTAAATAACTAACTAACTAACTAACTAACATATAGGTGGACTTACTATTTCCTCATGCCTATATACATGTTGACCTACTAGATTATACGAATATATATATATATATATATATATATATATATATATATATATATATATATATATATATATATACTAGATTAAACATGTGGATCTAAGATATGTGTTAATCTTCTGGTAACTCATGAGGCAGAAGGGACGCAGAGGTGTTTCCAAGGCACCAGGGATAGGTTCTATACTGGCCAAGACCTCGTGACGCGAGATCACAGCCAGCGAACACAAGCAAGCAAGCAAGCATTGAGGCAGACAGCTTGGAAAAAACACAAATTACATTGCGGCCATGTTGTCAGCGAAGCAAAGGCGTTTCGTATATTTTATTCAAGGAACTATACATGAATACTCAAGCACTGTTAAAGCTGCATCCATTAGAAGTATGAAACCCGTGTTGGTCGGACAGATATGCTTAGTATTACACCTACGATTACCGTGGGGATAGCAAATGATGCACATTTGAACAGTATCAGGGACTATGTGAATTATGAATATCAGGCAACATATGATTTGGCTCACTTCATATATTTATTTATGCGATTTGCACCTGACGAAATGCAGTGTCGGGTGATACAATTCTTAACCTACACTTTATGGCGCCTTTGTTTAAATTAACTATATGATTTTATTCTTTGCAATTAGCACTTGATGTGTAATATGGGAAATTCGTATGTCGGCCGCAGTCTTTACTTTCTAGAATACGTATTAGTGCTCATGTAATGCTAGGTCATCCTGTCAGCTCAGGTTAATTTAACATAAAATGCCGCCTGGATGTAGATTCCAACACATAACCACAAGGCAACAGGCCAGACTGGGTATTACCGGGTCTCCCAGTTAAACACCCGGACTAGCGGCAAACTAGGACTCAGCAGTCAGAAAGTGTAACACACACACATACACACACACACATACACACACACATGCACACACATACACACAGTTACACACACACACACTCACACTCACTCACTCACTCAAACGCCCACACACACACACACACACACACACACACACACACACACTAAGGCCCGACGCAGAGCAAAATTAGTTGTGTGTGTTGCAGATACTCGTCAATTCTGGGATTCAGTCGTTGTGTATCTTGTTTACAACTATTTATAACAAGCCAGAACATCAAGAGCAGTAACTATGCAGACATGCAGTACAACAGTCTGATATATTCATTTCAAACTCACATACAGCGAATGTTATTCCGTTCGAGTATCATTACAGCACGTGTCATTTCGTGTATATGGAAGTTATGTTGTCTGTAATGACCATAATTGTGGACAGTGTCCATAGGCGAAACATTAGTGATTAAAAGATAGAAATGTATTTGTGTATGATAAATACTACTGTTTACATACAACCATACGGATTTGATATAATAGTGCTAATCTGTAGCCCGCCTGGCCATTACAAGGTGTTATGTATCATTATTAATACAGCCGAACGTGTTCGCTTCACATACTGTTGTTAGTGATCTAGAGGTTGAAAGCAAGGTTGTAAAAATAATATGAAGATCGTCTGTGATTAACCGTTGCCTCATGAAGGCGGGGTAGAAACAGCTCCACATCGATAATGTTATAGTATTATGCGTAGTTATGTGTAATCACATGACACCATTTGTTATTATGCGTACACGAGTACACAATACACGTATCCATTTAGTGTGACGTTAATCAATGGCCACCAGTGGACAATTTAGTGTGACTTTTACAGTATAATAAAGACACATTTTCTAGTCCACGACAATTTTATCGAATTCAGATTTAATAAGGTTTATGCATTAAGGCGCAAACTGTTCCACATAATATCGTTCGCATTGTGTTTGAAAAACACTCATAACTATGGTGGCTGTACTACCGATTCTCATAATCTCAGCGCATTATGTTCTTATATCTTGCGGTGTCGAGGTGAAACATACACAGCAGGAGAGTGCTTATGTATGGGCGTCATGTTTAGAGATTTCAATGGCCTATGTTACTCTCGCTGTCCATCGTTTACGTGGCCGGCCTTTTCTTCTGCTTCCATGTGATCTGTACATCATTGCCTGCTATGGTATACTGTTAGTTGGTAATCTAGTTATATGGTCAAACCATTTAACTTACTTTTTTTTCTGATGAAAACTACTGCTGCTGTAACCCCAATTTTAGTTCTGATTTCATCATTTCTGATTTTATCTCTTCTTGATATATTGGGTATTCTTCTCAGGAATCTGACTTCCTTTGTTGTAACCTTTCTTCTCTCGTTTTCTGTCGTTGTCTATGTTTGACATGGGTAGCATAGAGTCGGTAGAAAGATTATGTTGTAGAGTCAATCAATCATGTGCCATGCCGGAAAGCGTGGGCGGTCATGATTCGCCATTTCACTGGATCACCAGAGTCGTGGATCAGCTCAGTGTTCCTGTCTCGTCCATGCCATGTTGTAGAGTGCTATCTTAGTATCTATTGGTGCGTGTTTGTTCTTTATTATTGAGACCATTTATCCAATTAGTTTGTTTTCCTTATTGCATCTATTTTGGAACTCGCCTTCTGATTTGCCATTTGATATTAAGCTTCCTGAACTCACACATTATGAATTTATTACGCAAATTATGCAATAACTTTTCCAGAAGAGCGCGTGACTGTGTCGCCTTTTCGTCTGATTTCAATTTTGGTGTCTGTTTCCTCGGTGGGGTAGTGGTTTGTTGTTTTCTCGTGAGCAAACAGAAAATCCCTAGCCCCAACAGTGTGAGGCGACTGCACATGCCGGTTGGCCTTCATTCCTCGGGCTCTAGACCCTCTGCGCTAAACCACATCGTACTCAAGGTAGTGATGACAATAATTGTACAGTGCAGTACAATCGCTGCTGCCCTCTTTCATTTTCTGAGATAAATTTCTGGTGGACTGCTACCTGTAAGTGCCGGTCAGTACCTGAAAAATCATTTCTCAGGCAATATTTTTTCTTTCAAATGACATGTTTATTTACATCACATATATATTTCAAGTCCAAAAGGAACCAAGGATGTGAGAGCACGTTTGCCTTTTAATTATGAGAAGGAAAATACTTTTCTGGGACTCCTCAGACATAGGTCATGCAGTGTAACAGGCATGCAGTGTAACATAATTTCTCATTTAAAAGGTACCAAGGCTGTGAGAGCACTGAAGCCTTTTAATTATGAGAAGGGAAACACTGTTCTGGGACGCCTCAGACATTGGGCATGTAGAGTAACAGGCAAACCAACTTATATGCAGCCTCCATGGTGGACCTCCGAGGTATGGATATCCAAGAGAGCGGAAGTGTAACACTGACAGAAAGTGTGGCGGACACACAACAGCTCACAAGAGGCAATGGAGACAGCTTCGCAAGAACAGAAAGATAAAGTAATACAAGCGCTGTGCAGCAGAAAGATAAGTTGATTGAATTCAAGCGCTGTGTAGCAGAAAGATAAGATAGAGGAATTAAAGCGCTGTGTAGCAGAGAGATAAGTTGATTGAATTCAAGCGATGTGTAGCAGAAAGATAAGTTGATTGAATTCAAGCGCTGTGTAGCAGAAAGATAAGATAGAGGAATTCAAGCGCTGTGTAGCAGAAAGATAAGTTGATTGAATTCAAGCGCTGTGTAGCAGAAAGATAAGTTGATTGAATTCAAGCGCTGTGTAGCAGAAAGATAAGTTGATTGAATTCAAGCGCTGTGCAGTAGAAAGATAAGTTGATTGAATTCAAGCGCTGTGCAGTAGAAAGATAAGTTGATTGAATTCAAGCGCTGTGCAGTAGAAAGATAAGTTGATTGAATTCAAGCGCTGTGCAGTAGAAAGATAAGTTGATTGAATTCAAGCGCTGTGCAGTAGAAAGATAAGTTGAATTGAATTCAAGCGCTGTGCAGTAGAAAGATAAGTTGATTGAATTCAAGCGCTGTGCAGTAGAAAGATAAGTTGATTGAATTCAAGCGCTGTGTAGTAGAAAGATAAGTTGATTGAATTCAAGCGCTGTGCAGTAGACAGATAAGTTGATTGAATTCAAGCGCTGTGCAGTAGACAGATAGTTACATTCAAGCGCTGGGCAGTAAAATGCCAAAAGAGCGAAATATGAACATTTAATGAATGCGACTGGATGGCATAACATACTGGGAAAGTTATAAAAATTTGCATGGACAGGTGAAACATAAAGATCCTCCTGCCACAACGGGTACAATATAGAGATAGCCGTTCATCTTTGACAACAAACACAGAAAAAGGAGAAGCTTTCCTGCAGATTAGTATATCACAGACAGCTCAAAACGATAAGGATATCAGAGACTCAGTTAGAGAAGATCTATCTGGCACCATTAAAGATACCTACTGTAAAGATATCACACAGTCAGGTCATATAAAACTGGGGTTAGGTGCGCCAACATGAAGGATGTGGGTGATGCAGAACTTACGGAGATGGCTGCTTGCTTTAACCTGATAATCAGACGTCATCAGTACCCCAGGATTTAGGGCATAGCTATTTAACATCACTTCCTAAACCAGACAAATATGCTAAGCTAAATGTATTTAGAATTACCACCCTCTTCCTTCCTACCACCCTACAGAATACTTTTGGCAAGGTGCTGGAAAAGATCCTTGCTGTTAAGCTTCAGGAATATATAGATATGGAAATTATCCTCTCGAAAGGAAGTTACCGGCCCGGGAAAGTTACTTGGTCAAAGGCAGCCACTTTTGCCTATCATGTTTATGAAGGGTTCCAAAACATAGATAGGATACGACGGTGGCAGTATTCAATCTTCAAGACGAGTGCAATAGTCAGATATGATATTTTAAAGCTTTTTATGGAGAAGAGAGTCTGTCTTTGGTTGGTAAAATGGATTGCAATTTTTCTTTGTTCTCGTAGAGTGGTTCTCCGGCTGGGTATCTTGCTATCTAAGCTATGCATCATAGCCCCCGGACTACCATAGGGTTCAGCAATTTATTACGACAGGCATCAGCAATTTACTATCACAGGGTTCAGCAATTTCAGATGTGTTTTTCAATGTGTATATGAGCAAAATAGCAAGCCTCGAAGCTCCAGGGGCGGTAAGGATACTGACATCTGGTGTAAGGGGATGACTGCTGTCATTAACCCAGTAAAGGTATATGTCTCGTGATGCTCTATGGACAATAGGTTTGTTAACGTGACCTCCCAAGCCTCAAAATAAATGGTGGAACTGTGAATAGAGAAAGCAGACTTAAGAAACTGGGAATCACTTTTAATAGAAGCCTGTCCTTTAGGGATTATGCTGAAGTGGTGGTTAGAAAATGTAAGATGAGGGTCAATGCACTGAAGAGTTTGGCAGAAAGGGACATGGAGCAGACAATATAGTTCACACTTTTTCAGCATATGATAATTACAGAGTATGGAATGGAAATGTTCCCTGTCTCAAAGAGTCATCTAGTGAAACTAGAGCGCTTACAGATTGATGCCACGAGGGTGATTCTGGAATGTACAAGGCACACTCCAATAGTGTATATGTGATACATACTGGCGTTGCCGACCATCACGGGCAGACTCAAGATGATGCAGGGTATGTCATACATCCCGGTAGCAAAGTACAAGGAGCACCTTATGCATGGTTTTCCTGGATGCGGTCAAGCGCCACAGGCTACTAAGAGGAACACGGTGGATGGCTCAGATAAACGATACCATCAGATACTTGAGAAGATTGGTAGAGGCAAGGAGTGGATCAGAGTGCCGAATAGATATACAGGCTTGTGTGAGGTTATAATCAGCAATACATCCATGACTACTATCGTCCTGGCGATGTGATTATCTATACCGATGGCTTTGTGTCAAGAGGCAAAAAAGTGCATGGGGATTCATAGCAAAATAAAATGACCGATATTTAGTAAAGAAGGACTTGACATTTGACACAACAACCTCAAGTCTGAGAAATCAAATCAACTTTATTTTAAAAGGGTAACAAATTGGGCATGCAGGCCCGTCTTACATTCGGCCCTTCGAATCACTCATCTTTCGTCCACCAAGAGCATTATACATTCACATAAGAAGGAAAAAAAAAACAGTGTGAAATGAATGTTGTAAACTTAAACAAGGCAAATTACCATTTTATGAGGCCGATCACCCACCTACCCACACACCACCCCACCCACACATCACCCCACACACACCCACCCACCCACCCACACACACACACACACACACACGCCCAGGGACACATACATACCCAACCAACCTACCCATCTCCCTCCCTACATCCCCCACCCACACACACACACACTGCCCTCATCTGTTTCCCCAACCCAAACACACTCGCCACCCACACATACATCCCCCACCAACCCACACATCCCGCGCCCACCCACATACACATCCTAACCCACCCACCCATCCCCCAACCACACCTTCATCTACCACATATTCCCCACCCAAGCACACTCATCCCCCACCAACCCACATATCGCACATCCACTCACACATTCCCAAACCATACACACACATTCCCACCAACTGACATCTCCCTACCTACACACACACATCTCCCTAACCACCTATACATCCCCAGTCCACTCACACACACCCCACCACCCACACATACATCCTCCACCCACCCTCACATGCCCTAGCCCGCATCCCACCACACAATATTCCCAACCCACCCACCACACACACATATCCCTCACCCACACATCCCACATACCACCACACTCCCCCCCCCCCACCAACACACCACTCACATATCCCCCACCCCCATACCACACAATATCCCCACCCATACGCACATCCCCACCAACACCTCTCCCCACCAGGTGAAGGCGGTTACTGCAGCTTTCCTCTGATTGGAGAACAAACTGTATACGTATGTTGTGATTGTAACTGATTTAGAAAGCATGCTGACAAAGGTTACGTCTGGACTGCTTCGTGCAAAATGACATACATCTATTCAGAGATCGCGGATTGTAAGCATTCGTTGGATCTTTTCTCAATGACACTCTGGTGTGGTTAGAAATGAACAGGCAGAAAGGTCGCTGGTGAGGCATAAATAAGGGGTGATTTGATGCTTGATAAAGCAGATGCGGAGAAAGCCCGCTGGGAGAATATGAATAATGATGACGAACAAATAGATTATCATGGTTTAAAGAGAATGCAGCAGCGAGGACCGTCAGTGGGTCTGGTCGACAGTCGTTATTTAGAAGTAAAGCAAAACGGACGTATAATCAGATTTCAACAGGCACCATTAATATCGGAACTCTTCGCTGGCTGTTGAAGATGAGGACTGAGCGCTTATAGGAATACCCCGAGTTCAGTGATGTGACTCAACAGTATTTAGTTGACTCAACTCAATTTATACTTCCTAAATACTTGAAGCTCTTTACTTGTTTGAGTGGGTGTCTTTTTGATGAAGCTGTGTTGTTTTTTTCTTCTTTGGTTATAGTCATTACTTCGGTTTTACTAGTGCTAATTTTCATGTTGTGTTCCTTACACACTTCGTGTAGACTTTCTAAGAGGACTCGTAATTCTGCTTCTGATTTTGCTGTTAGTGCTTGATCGTCCTACAATAGGAGTTCTTTAATGGTGTAATTCAGCGTTAGTTCTTCTTCTATGTTATGTTCATCATGCAGAGTTGTTACGGCCTCTGTTTGGTAAGTTTTTAAAAAAAATTTTTAAACAAATGCTGTCTATATAGATTATGAACAAGAGAGGAGACAGGACACTCTGGATCGCATGGTGAAGGGTTCTGAGTGTCCTCTGTTTGTTTTTACCGTACATACACTGCTGTTGAATAAGCTTCTACATAAGTTGGTAAAAATAAAGAAGCGTAATCGGTAATATTGATTATCTCTAAATATAAATATTGCTTTCCATTTCTTTGTCGTGTATTTAACGAAGCAATTAATATTTAAGCATGACAGTATGTGTTTGCAGGAAATGATAAAATATGAACTTCAACTTTGACTTTCCCTCAATTTTTAACAGTGAAAGGTCACGTTTGACCTATTCTAGTACAAGCAAACCCGTTTCATACTATGATCAGATGTTCATCTGCGTGCGTGCTATTCGCAAATTTTCAATTAAAATTGCTTGCAGAATCAACAGAAAGTTTCATATGAGTTTATCTAGAGGCAGAAGAAGGCAGAACCGTCACAGCTGTATCATAATATGAGATTGTGTTAAATCAACTTTTTTGTACGCCATCCCTGAACAACACCCGAGATTAACATAACATCAACAACGAACAAATCCTAACAACATGCGAGATTAACATAACATCAACTGGTTGGGTTGGTGTCGCTGACACATAAAGATCACCATGTCTAACGAACAAGGGAAGGCAAAATACAATCTTCCCTCACAGAATATTTAAAAAATACTGAGATAATTCCTACAGCAAGAAAAGAGTCTTCTACACAGGCATTGCAGCCAGGAAAGTCGAGCATGAGAACATATATCTAAAAGCCTTGACATTCCAACTGTCAAGTTAAGATAGGGCATTCGATGGCTGCACAGTGTTGTATATCCTGGCTTAGGTTATTTGTTAGTTTGTACTAATACAATATATTTACTTAACAAACATCCACTGACAATGTTACCAACATAGAATATATGAAATAAACTCAAGCGTTAGTGTAAAGTACAAAACCAACATTTATTGGAAGAAATCATGTTACTAAACATGCTTAGTGCTCACTACACAATATGAAAATCGCTTGCAGTGGCATTACTAATGCACTTAACTATAGTGGCTGTATGCTTCCCTTCGGGTTCAACTCATTTCCTTCTGCCACATCCACATTTTGCTTCACAGGTGTTCTGCACAGGGCTAGGCTAACCAGTTCCTAGTTTAGTTAGTTTAGTCGATGGATCAACATCACGGCACACGGGTGCAACCCATAAGTGCTCTATTCTCCTCCTAAATCAAACCTGAGTCTGGAAAAGCACAGCTCAGTGCACGAACTCCGTAGCACCGGCGAGGATCCCCAAATACTTTGGATAGATTTTTAACTCGAAATGTTGTCCGGGCCGGCTCCATGGCCGAGGGGTTAGCAGCTTTCTCCGCTAACCCCGAATACTCTCGTCACGTGACGCGACGAGAATTAGCAGTGGTTCGAATCGCAAAAGTGACTTATGAGAGTATGGAGCCGGTCGCTCAGAAAGTCGTGGCGTGCTGATGAGCGTAATCTAGCCTAGGAATCAACATACAGCTGAAAGATGCTGGTGTTGACCGCAATATCCTGAAACAGGATGGAAACGCGGAACAAAAAAACAAAAAAAAAAAAATGTTGTCCGGGCAGCGCAGTTAGGCTACTCTTTTTCGATTTCCAACTGCCAAGGGATTTTTTACGTGCGCAACAACACACACGGGCGTCCGATCTCACTACCCAGAGACCAGGTGAAATTTATTACTAGAATTCCACGAGAAAAAAAAATCACGGCATCACCGGAGTTTGAACCCGGGACCTCCAGCACTCGAGGCGGACACCATACCTCGAGACCACGCAGCCCCCCAGTTCCTAGTCAGCTATACCAATCTGGATAGATATAGAAGAAAAAAAACTTACTCCTTAGATATACTTTCCGAACTGTTTTCTAACTTATGAAAGTCCCCATATTGACAAAACAGCGATTGACATGTAAAGTTATGTATATCTACCAAATCTTCACATATTTTGTTGAGTATAAAATCTTTTTGACAATTATATTCACCAATACTCCAGATAGTTGAAAGCATCAATTATAGTATGACAGTTACACATTCAGTTACATCACACTAAAGAAAATCATTACAATGACATTTACATATATTTCTTTCAAGCAACTATTATTAACCCGTCTGTCTTGATAACCATGAGTGTACATAAAAACATAACAGTGCTAATTGATCTGTACTGGTGTTATTATCATACATTAATTTGTGAATCTTGTTACCATTGTCACAATATCTTTGTACACATGTTTTATTTCACAATGACAGGGAAACTTAATGAATTTACATGGTTTGTGATTCAAGCACAAGCATGTGACTGTATGAACGAACACCAGTGTGAATAAACACACGAGCATGAATACAAATGGTGTTGTATTGTTAAGAACCTCAGAGAGACTGTTTATCTGACAGATAATGATGGTGAATAAACTTGAGAGAAAGAACACACGTGTTGTAGTTTCTATAATAACATAAACAAGAATGTTGCTGCTATCATTCTATAAAACACACATGGTATTGTTTGCATGATATCACAAGTAATGCTATTATCTGTTTAAGAAACACGTATGGTTTTGTTTCTAAAGTATGTCGGAGTCACTCTCATATTCTGTTTCACATCGTGGAAATATAGTTACAGTTTCAAACTGTGTCCACTGCAAATATATGCTTCACTTCCGTGAGGAATATAGTGTGAGAAACTCAAACTGTGTGCATTGCCAACATATTCTTCACTTTAGTGAATAATTTAGTGTGAGAAATTCAAACTGGGTCCACTGCAAACATTTTCTTTAATTGGGTGAGGAAATTTAGTTTGAGAAACTTAAGCTGTGTGTGGGGGGGGGGGGGGGGGGGGGGGGGGGGGGGGGGGGGGTTGAGTGGTCTCGAGGTATGGTGTCCGCCTCGAGTGCTGGAGGTCCCGGGTTCAGGCCCCGTTGAGGACCGGGATTTATTTTATAAATCCACCTGGACTTCCAGTAATAACATTTCCCCTGGTCTCTGGGTAGTGAGATCGGACGCCCGTGTGTATTGTTGCGCACGTGAAAAATCCCTTTGCAGTTGGAAATCGAAAAAGAGTAGCCTAACGGCGCTGTCCTGGCAAAATTTCGAGTTAACAATCTACCCAAAGTATTTCAGGATCCTCGCCGATGCAACAGAGTTCGTGCATTGAGCTGAGTTTCTCCAGACTCAGGTTTGAGTTAGGAGGAAAACGGAGCACTTATGGGTTAAACTGTGTGCCGTGATGTTGATCCATCGACTAAACTAAACTAAACTAAGCTGTGTAAACTGCCAACATACATTTAAATTTAGTGAGGGATTTAGTGGGAGAAACGCAAACTGTGCCCATTGCATACATACTCTTCTCTTCGGTGAGGGATTTACTGTGATAAACTCAATGTGTGTTCACTTTGGTGAGGAATTTAGTGAGAGAAACTCAAACTATCCCACCTGCCAACATATGCTTCACTTCGATGAGAAATTTAATGTGAGAAATTCAAACCGTGTCCACTGCCAACATATGTTTCACTTCGGTGGGTGAGAGAGATGGCCGGATTTAGTGTATGTGGGTGTGTCTCCAGAAACTGACCCTCTTCTGCGACGGTTTGTCTGGGAGAGACGCTAAACAGATCCAATTCAGAATGAAGACACTCGCAAGAGTGTGAGTGAATCAGCGCCACCATGTAAAAATATCCCAATACTGCTGCTTTTTCTTGTAAAAACGACTAGGTCTGGCGGTCAGTTTTATATGTTTACTAGGCTCACCAGGTGCGCTGGTCATATCTTTCTTCTAATACCGCTACATGATTGGTTAACATGGTGGACAGCTCCTTGGGGTAAACGCTGACCGGCTTGTTTGGCGTGCCCTTTAACAGATACCACAACGTTCCTACCAGCTAAAGCGTCACGGTCCACTTGCAGTCCCGTACCGACACCTTATTTGAGTATACTTTACCACCTGTCTTTAACCAGGGTAGAATCGTGCGACCGAGTCCGCTTAAGAAACTGCCAATACCCCAGCCTCTCTGTTTCCTGTCACCCTCAAGCACCCGCATTCCATGTCCAACTTGGTTGCAGTAAAAGACTTCGTACATTTTATGACTCAGAAGTAACGCCACGTATTTTACTATTATTCTAGGTCTGAATGTTTCGAAGCTAAAAATGTAAAGTTGCACTGAATTTCCAGTGGTGAATGAGATCTTTGTGCCCATATAGGTCGTTACAGGTATTTACACCGTGTCGAAGAAATAACGACCCATCGAAACGTAGTGAGGTTTGTCGTAAATGTGAAGCACAAAGGTCGAGAGCTGATCCAAGATAGGGGCCGTCTTTAGTAGCAGTACCATGGCGTCTCCGACTGGCCTCGTTGCTATGCCGTCGCAATAGACGATAGACTAGACATTGTGTAAGTCGGTATCCAATTCTACCAACACTTCGCCTTCAAGTATCGTGCTGGCATCTGATACTTTCTTTGAGGGAAACCCTAAACTATCTTTCAATCTCTCGCTACATCTAACATCGGCCGCCTGTTCAAATCGTTTCACGAGGGTTTTCTTCGCTAACTTGTTGGAATAGAATTAAAGTCGCACATTGTCACGCTCATTCATGCATGTCATTAGTCGATTAATCTCAGCTCTAAAAGCGGCTAGTGAGCTGTACATGCCCGAGGTACATGACATTCGTACCGATGGTGTTCCATGGGGTGGCATATATTGTACCCATGCCTCATTCTCTGGCACGTTGCAGTAGTAGTTGAGAAACTGAATCTCGGCCAGACCACTTCGTATTATTTGCTTACCTCAATAGTCTGCGGAAACTTAACGAAAAAGAGTGATGTGGGTTGTTGTTGGGGAGTGTCATATATTCTGAAGGGACTGGGAGATCACTGTGGGTGCATGCCCCATTTCTAACAAAAGAAGTTGGGCCCCATCCTCTTATATCTTCAATAACCCCAGAATATGACCCTCGAGTTATCTGCAGGCTTCGTTTTATTAATTTAGTCTAGGAGATATAGATTATGGCCCTGGTGAGAATAGTAAATACTAACTGGGATTCTGCGCCTTCTTTTAGCTTTTGAGCCCAGCCCCCCCCCCCCCCCCCCCCCCCCCCCCTTTTATCAATTCTGGAGAAGTCTGGAGAATTCTCTCAGCCTGATTTATATTAGGAAAGCATGAATGTTGAGCAGTTGATAGACCTAGAGTCTTCTCTCCCCCAATTTAGTACCTCATCATGAGTGGATTTGTTTTTGACAATTAAACATTTAACAAATTCCAGTAGACCTTGACAACATGTTTTACACACATAAGATGGAGAATCAACAGATAGGTTGGACTGACAAATCAACATAAGGTCAGTTAAGGTTCATCATCTATTGACTGGGCCTGTGTCTTTTGGCCTGTTACATACATTTTCTGTTGAGGTTTACACAGGCCCAATTTTACAGTCAATTAACAAATAAACATCAATGAATAAGATGTCAACAAGTGTGGAAAAATTATAAACATTTAAATGTTGTACATTCTAAGTGTGGAGATGATAAATCAACATTTAGGTATCAGTTCCTGAAATTGGGGTGTTGTGTGTTCCATAGAAAAAGGTAACCTTGTGATTGGGAGATTAGGATAAGCCTGGGTCCATTGTCTGATGGATCCACTTCAGTTCTGCCCGTGTAGCTTCTCTGAAGGCTTCCCATACTCTGCTCGTGGCTTAGTCATCTTCCATCTCAAGTTTGGTTCATCTCTTTCTCACTGCTTCCCTCTTTCTGGTCTGGTTTGGTTGCCACCAAGAATTCACTGTGTAAAAATTCACATAGATATGTACAATCCTACCAATGCAATATTCTAGAAAGTAGTCGGAAGAAACCTAAATTCCTGAAGTAGGAACTAGTCCCCCCTCCCCCCTCTTCTTTTCTCTGATCTAGTGTTGGGTTAATTTGGGGTGGTCAGAGTTTATCACACTGTGTACGCCTGGTATCAGCTGGTTCCTGCTGTATGTAAGTTCTCATTGGACCTGGGGTCAGTCAGACGTGTACAGTAAGACAGTGACAAGAGTGAGGAGTTGTTAAGATGTATGTGAATAAATGGCATACATTTATAACATCTCTATCACTCAATTGGGTTTGTAGTGTGTATAAATGGTTCTCTGTGTTTTCCCAATTAACCAACATTTCCTTCTTCTTTGTATAATAACTCCTCTCCCATTACCTGTTGTTGTTGTGGTGTTGAGTGTTGGGTTGTGTGGTGTTGTGTGTTAAGTTATGTTGAGTAGTGGGTTAAGTTAACTTCTGGTGATGGAGCTTCGCAAAGCACAATTTTTCTGATGTAATGCAGTTCATGAGTGCCCTTATCTAAGTCAAATCTGACATAAATATAAATATTTATTCCATCAAACCCTATTTATTATATATGAAGGAGAAAGGGAGATATGATTGTCTTTCAGCTCTCTAGATTGTAAATAGGCATAGATAAGTTTGTTTTAAAACGAGGCACTTGTTCTAGTACACGAACTGTCTTATGAGCTGTAGATAGTGATAGCAATTTAAGCAGTGTTTCTGATGAAATGCACAAGATTGCTTTAGAATCATCACTTCGTACAGTTATCTAGAATAGAATGTAGTATTATTATGCACTTCTTAAAGTTAATAACTATCTTTAAGAATATCAGAGGTTGCAGTTTTTGAAGAGAGTATTAGATTGTCATTTTGCCCGGGAAACGGCTCTGCGTCGTCAGAATCTAACAGTCAAACATTTTTCACTTCAGAGGTTTTAATTTATAATAATACATTTCAATTGACGTTACAAACACTGGATACCATTACTTGAGACTTGATACATCTGGTCATCAGTTTAATCTAAGGATTCACAAGCTTACCTCGGATTCAGACATTCTGCCGTCCTTTTTGAAAATTCGGTCACACCAGCTTTTGCGTCTGCTCGTCAAGCTGTTTGCAATGGAAGTGCGCGATTAACATATTCTAAGCAGGCGTTCGAGCGGAGGCGTTGTCACATGTCTGTTTCTATCCAATGATCTCCTGAGCTTTGGCTGATGCAATATTTCCAAGAATTGACGTCATCTATCAATCGTTCATTTTCAGTTTTGATTTTGCGTTCGTTTTCAGTTTTGTTTTCGGTTTGAGTTTGTGCAGTCAATTGTTATATGTTCCCCTCTCTTTGGCGTGCATTCTTGGTAACTGAATAATGGTGGTTAGTGGTTATGCCACAGGGAGCATAGTCGGTGAAGCATTGCTCTATAATGCCACGTAGAAATGCCTATTGTAGGGTTCAATATAGAGCAATCACAGATTGTCCTCGGTTGTTTCGGCGCTGCCTTGAGACTGATTAAATATTGATAGACCGATGACGGTGCATATAACTTTTTTTTTCAATGTTGCATACCTCTTACAGGACGTTGCAGTCAACACCAGAATTTTTCAGCTGCTTTTGATGTACTAGTCAAGGTTTACGTTCAGTAGCTTGCCATTGCTTTCTGAACGACCGGCTTCCATACCAACACGTTATAACACAAAGCGCACACGGTCTGCTGCACAAATTGGTCGCAGCTGAGTTTCGAACGCCTGGTAAGCGGCTCACGAACCGCGTTCGCAAGCCTTTGGCCACGGAGACCGTATATAACTACCAGCTGATATAACAATACAATCTCTAGCCGCATTACACGTTGTCTATAATAGTACAAGTTCTTCCTCTTCTTCTTTCGTTAGCTTGATATATGTCTATAACTGCAATGTTGTCTCGTGTGTGAATGTAACTGTCTTTTGTAGTTCACTCAGCGGTCCATAAAGTTTATCTTCCACTGTCGTCTCTCTAGGGCAGAAGGTTCGCCTAGACATGTTGTAATTTGGGCAGTCTTTGAGTATGTGCTCTGCTGTCTGCGACGCCAATCCACATGTGCACATGGCTTGATTCACCAATCTTGAATTTTGTATAGATGTGGTTGGGTAATCTATTGTATTCTGTTCTGAGGCTCAGGATAATGACCTGTTCTGCTCTGTCCATAATGTGTAGTCGTCTTGAGCAGGTTGTGGTGGCTTTCTGACTGATTTGATCATTCTTTTCTTTTGGTGGTATGTAACTGGCACATCAGGCTGTTCTTCTTAGGCTCCTTCCTTAGCCATTTGATCAGCTCTGTCGTTTCTGGGTACTCCACAGTGGGATGGTATCCACTGTATGGTGACCTTATGCTGACTGCTAAGTTCAGAAAGTAGTGTCCTTAGTACTGGCAATTTCCCAGACAGAAGCGACTCGAGTATTGATTTTGCATCTGTCAATAGCACCGCAGGTTGTGTACCATTGCTGGTATTTAGTAATTTCTCTGTTGCTATCTTGATTGCCTCAATTTCAGCATCATAGTTATGGCAGTACTTTCCTGTTGGAACTCTGGCCGTGTCCCTAGTATTATTTGGGTATTCTATGTACACTCCCGCCCCTCCATTTCGAACATCATTTTGTGCTAACCCATCTGTGTAGACTCGGATCCAGTGGTCATGTGGGTATTCTTCATCAAGGAAGTTGACAGTGGCTGTTCTGCACTGTACACTGTTCTGTTCTTCCAAGTTCTTCTGCTAAGTTCTGTCCCCCGTATCTGGAGATTCCATTAGTTTCGGTATTCGACTAGGTCTGAATCCAACTGTTGAATGAAGCAATATAGCCGAACCACTTCACTAAATACGCTTTACCAATTCCTCTCCTTCGTCTTTCTTGTAAGATTGTTTTAATACGTTACACTTGTTTATCTCCGACTGGTTGGATCACTTCGCTGTAAACTGACTCATTAGTTCCTCCCCCGAATCGTCTGTCAACACATACATCACCGGACTGGACTGGTTTATGCTCCTGACGGAAAACAAATCTTCTGTCAAGTGCAGCATATAACCTCGTTTTAAAAGTTTGTTTGGGGTGAGCGAGCCTGACTTGGTCGCTTTCTGTAAAATGTACTTTTCTTGACGCTGTCTTATAGTATAAGTTATTCCACACCTCGTCTTAATTGCTGTAGTTTACTTGCACAAGCGAAATGCGAATACTTCTGTGATATGAACCATTGTAGTTTCCAAACAAGCTGTCTATTATGTAAGCGTATCGAAGTTATTGGTCTTTGTAAAATAACGCCACAACTGCTCTTTAAGGGTACGGTTGAATCGTTTCACTATTGCTGCTTTAACGTCTTCAATCTCGGTCGTAAATAAATGAACACATGGTGTTTCAGACATTTTAAGCACGTCAGGTTGATGAATTCCGAACCTTTGTCGATTTGAAAATGTATCGGTTGGCGCCTAGCCAATATTTTACTCTACTACAGTTTCCCCCGTTTTCTTCTTGATTGGGATCGCCCACGCATACTTACTAAACACATCGACACACGTCACTAGATACGATATCCCATCATTGTGTCTTGTTTATAGCCTCATATCTATCAGGTCGGTCGGGAACTGTTGATTTATACCACATGTTATGGTCTGGCGTTTGTTAAACAGGATATGGATCGGTTTAAGTATCCTGATGTGGTAACCAAACTTCTATTTTCTAGCTTCCAGGTTTCTGTTGCTCTTTAAAGTCATGGCACTGCCATAGACCCCCGGTTGTTTGGTGTCACAGTAATCATCATCATCATGTGCCAAGCCGAAAAGCGTGGACGGTCATGTTTCGCCATCTTACTTGATCACCAGAGTCGTGGATCAGCTCAGTGTCCGTGTATCGATCATGCCACGTGGCCAAGCCACCCATGCATTTACCTCTCTGCCTTTCCCTTGTTCTCTTCCCCTCCATCTTGCCAGTTGTCACCAAGTTCTCAAATTTATTTATTTTCATAACGTGACCAAAATAGTGTGGCTGTCTACGTCTAATTTCTCTAATAAGTGTACAATTTTCATTTGTTTCTTTTTCTTCTTCTTAGTAGTAGTAGTAGTAGTAGTAGTAGTAGTAGTAGTAGTAGTAGTAGTAGTAGTAGTAGTAGTTGTAGTAGTAGTAGTAGTAGTAGTAGTAGTAGTAGTAGTAGTAGTAGTAGTAGTAGTAGTAGTAGTAGTAGTAGTAGTAGCAATTGTAATCATATAGCAGTGCAGTACCTGTAGTAATACTAGTAGCAGTAGTAATATGAGTAGTAATAGTTGTAGTTGTAGTAGAAGAAGTAATGAAAGAAGGCGACAAAGAAGCAGACGATTATGAAAACGAAAAAGAAGCAGCAGGAGAATTCTACTGTTCAAAAGGTCCGAATTTGATGGACATATCCCTCTCGCAAGAAATATATTGATGTCCAATGTTTTCCTGTTAAGTTGACCTTTGTTTTGTTATTATAAAGATCAATCGGAATGTCTCCCTGTATTTAGTGCTCATGTAATAGTACAGAAAGATGTTCACGCTGGAGTTGAAGGCATCAAGGAATAACACAAATGACCAGACTACCATGACCTCATTTAGATAACGGCCAACAATGCAGAATTCAGGCTCAAAAACTTCAACCAAACAAGCGATGACACTTGGAGTGTAACAGACTATTAACACAGTTGCTAGCATCACCACCATTCTCATGGTTTTTCTTTCCCTGTTGGAGGTAGCTACGGATCCTAATGCGGTAACATTGGCTGTTTGTCTCCATTTAGACTTTGTCTTCAGTTGAAACACCAGGATTAAAGTAAATATGATGACACTGAAGAAAGAGACAACACCTAAGATGCTGTACAGGAGAAACGCAACCCCTTTTAGACTGTCAGAATTGCGCCTGTAAAACATCCCAAGAAATGTCGCGTTTATGTTAACATCAAATCTCCAGTCTATGTACGCTAATTGATATTCAGGCTCAACAGACACGGGGATCAGAATATAGATAACAATAATTATTGCTGTAGTTCTTCTAGGAGTTATGATTTGTTTTATTTTCAAAGGTAAAGTTATGCAAAGACATCGCTCTGCCGTGATGAAGACTGTGATAAAACTGGTGATTCTGACAAAGCAGATGTGTGGTCATCCTGCCGCCATGTGCTGGAACTCTGGTGGGGACATGTTTAGTCCCGCTTTTATTAATAAGCCACTCACGATCACATCAAGCCACAACAGGGTCACAAGACCACACAGGTCGGCGACGGCAAGTCCACAGAAGCTGATGTTCATGGTATTGCTGAATCCTTGCTTGTAGAAGACGATGATGTTCATCACGTTAGCCACCAAACCGAAAACACACATAGCGCTATTGATGATAGAGTAATTAACCAACTCAAATATGGCCCTATCACTGTCACTGATATATTTGGTATATATAAGTAGACGGGCTGTGCTCTTGTCTAAGGAATTATCTAAAGCTGTTACGTTCATGATCTTTGTGATCAAAGTCTGTTATCTGGAATGTCGTGTTTCCTTCCTTATAAGCACCTGTAAGAATGAATGTAAAGTGTATTGATATGTTATTGGAATAATTCGCATGTAAATACATACATCAACATTATTTATAGTCCTATGTTATTACAGCTACACACTGGGGATGAGAGATGTTTCCAGGCTGGATTGTTGCTGTATCTTATAGTTTAATTATTTATGAACGTACTGATCTTTGCTTTTGATGTCAGTATGTGTTTGTTTTAATTATTAAAATTACCGGTTACCTATGCCGGTGGTGTTCCCAACTACTTTCGTTATACGTGATAATAAAGATATCATTTTTACACCTTAATGCGTGTGGTAAATATGGTACTAGTCACGTCAGCTTAGATCAGTCAGCGTTAAATGTGTCTGATAGTTAACATCACACTCAGATGGTGTCATGTTACCAATGTTGACTGATTCTAGCTGCGATCCCAGGTTAATGAACACACATCACTGCCTGAAAAACATGCGTCCACATGACTACCAGGCAGACAGGCATGCATGCTATCATCTGTGCCACCGAGACCAGTAGTAAAACAAGTTTGTTTAAAATTAATAATAAATATAAAACGACGACAAACAGAAACACACGGGTAAATATAAATTATCTCAGCATCAACAGCTGAAACGGTTGGCCCATTTACTGAACGTTCTATCTTAAAGGGTTTTATGCCTATATTGCTTAATTATCCTCGCTGATCTTCCCTTATTCTACGTGTTTCCAGTTCAGCTTAGCCATTCTAACTTACTTCGATTCGATTCGATTTTTAAAAAAAAAATCGGTCTCGTTAAACCTGCCTCTTCAGCTTTGATTGTTGAGACCCGTGGTTGTGTGGACTGTTAGTCCACTATTCTACGTGTTTCCAGTTCAGCTTAGCCATTCTAACTTACTTCGATTCGATTCGATTTTTAAAAAAAAAATCGGTCTCGTTAAACCTGCCTCTTCAGCTTTGATTGTTGAGACCCGTGGTTGTGTGGACTGTTAGTCCACTATTCTACGTGTTTCCAGTTCAGCTTAGCCATTCTAACTTACTTCGATTCGATTCGATTTAAAAAAAAAAAAATCGGTCTCGTTAAACCTGCCTCTTCAGCTTTGATTGTTGAGACCCGTGGTTGTGTGGACTGTTAGTCCACTATTCTACGTGTTTCCAGTTCAGCTTAGCCATTCTAACTTACTTCGATTCGATTCGATTTTTAAAAAAAAATCGGTCTCGTTAAACCTGCCTCTTCAGCTTTGATTGTTGAGACCCGTGGTTGTGTGGACTGTTAGTCCACTGTTCTAACTGATATGTCCATCTACCCTTATCAGACAACCCATAGTGCTTCTGCACCTCGGAATACTGACATTTTTCTGACCAGTTCTTCATTCTGAAAGGTGTCCCCATGTTTTGTTCTTCTTGACCAAGACCATGCACGAAATGAGATAATTGACATACTGGTTTCCCGCTAGGCTCCACTTCAGGAGACAGCTAGGCCATAACAGTGACATCCTTAGGGGGGGGGGGGGGGTGATATTTCTTCACTTATTGGTTAACGCATTCTGCTGCATCATCTGCAAAACAAATGATATCAAATGTCTACATTGAATTCATGTCCGTGTTTCAGCTTCTCCATTTTGCTAGTTCATGCTATATGATTAAGGGTCATAGACTAAGACGAGGCAGGTCCTGGATGGCACAGGCAGAACTTTCTATAAGTCAGGTGTGTGATCTAGAAACCATCAATCGTGAAAGAGAATGGGTTGAAGTTCCGGAAGACATGAAGGACTGGCACAATGTAATAATAACACTGGGTCGTGAGTGCAGAGAATGGGCAGTAGGCCGCACTTAGTTTGAAGTGCAACAGCTGATCCAGAGCAACACACATCAAGGTGACATAGTCATCTACACCGATGGGTCAGTGGTGAGGACATAGTGGCTGGAGCTTTATTGCAAAGGCTAATGGACGAGTCTTTAAAAAAGGAGAGTCTGGTATATGAGACTACCACCTCCAGCATGAGAATGGAGGTGGATGCAGTAACAGCGGTATTCCGGTGGCTAGAGGAGTCTACTGCAACACAAGTTGTATTCATTACGGATTCACAGAGTATGCTTAGCAAGGTGAAGAAAGGAATGTTTCGTGTCGAATGGTTCTTGTCGCTTCAGAGGTCACAGATCGTGAGAATTGTATGATATTTTGCCCTGACCATGCGGGTGTGCGGGGGAATGAACAGGCTGATAGGCTAGCAAGGACTGCACCTCTTGGTGGAATTTTGCCTATAGACAAGGGAGAGGTGGTCGTGCGTCTGTAGGACCATGTGGAGAAGGCGGAGGAACAGATTGAGAACCCATATGTGGAAAGAATGAGGTTGCGGGGGATCGGCAGGGATTCTGGAAGAATGTAAAAACTGAGAGGGAAGACCAGGAGAACTTTTAATCAGATAGCGGTGGTAATGATTAGTAGTATGACTCTTCGCTGGCTGTTGAACGAGTGTACGGAGCAGATATGGGAATGTCCTGAGTGCTGTGATGTCGGTTCTTGACTCAACTCAACTCAACCCTAGTTCATGCTTATAATAGACTTAGAAGTCCAAGTTTGTGATTGATAACAAGATATCTCGCTTTGGCTGCGTATATTTGCACATTGATGTACGTGGCTGCACTGTGTAATTAAGGACATCACCGTTTCATATACCTTATGTCTCATCGAACATACGATAATAGACATATATTTGTATAAATGAATCGCAGCTCTGTCGCTGATATGTTCAATGTGTAATCACGTCAGCACAACAAATGCTATTGCTTATTTTATTTCGGTGACTATAAATGCATCCTCACCAATGTGCTGACACTGCACTCGTTAGATGTTTAAAGGCAATGATATGCAGACAGAAATGCTTAGTAGTAAACCTACGATTACCGTGGGGATAACCAATGTTGCACATCACAAAATAATCAGTGACTCTGTGTGTTATGTACTTCAGCCAACATATGATTCATAAGTTCACTTCATATGATATTTACGTATTGCAATGTGCATCTTCAGAGATCCAGCAATGTATGTTAAGCGACATATTGTGCAACTTTCTGTTTAAGGCGCCTTGGTTAAGTTAACTGTATGATTACATTTTTGTTAACTTAACATTTGGTGGCTTATGTGGTTAATATAGCGGTGGCCGGCTCTCTAAGTAGTTCAATGTATCAGCTCTGGTCAATTCTTCTTGGTACTCATACAAATCTAGGTAGGTCAATGTATCAGCTCTGGTCAATTCTTCTTGGTACTCATACAAATCTAGGTAGGTCAATGTATCAGCTCTGGTCAATTCTTCTTGGTACTCATACAAATCTATATAGGTCAATGTTTCATCTCTGGTCAATACTTCTCGGTACTCATGAAAGTTTAAGTAGGTCAACGCATCAGCTCTGGCCATGACTTCTTGGTACTCATTAAATTGTAAGTGGTTCAATGTATCAGCTCTGGTCAATACTTCTTGGTACACATGAAATTCTAGGTAGGTCAATGTATCAGCTCTGGTCAATTAAAATCGATGTATTTTCGAGAACAATCCACAAGGTAAGCGGCACTGATTGTGCTACCGCGACACTCTGTTTAAAAGGGCCGAATGTATGACGGTCCTGCCTGCACAGTTTGTGACCTTTTGAAAATAAATTTATGGTCTGGCGTTTGTTAAACAGGATATGGATCGGTTTAAGTATCCTGATGTGGTAACCAAACTTCTATTTTCTAGCTTCCAGGTTTCTGTTGCTCTTTAAAGTCATGGCACTGCCATAGACCCCCGGTTGTTTGGTGTCACAGTAATCATCATCATCATGTGCCAAGCCGAAAAGCGTGGACGGTCATGTTTCGCCATCTTACTTGATCACCAGAGTCGTGGATCAGCTCAGTGTCCGTGTATCGATCATGTTACGTCGTTTTTTTCAATTAGTTCGTTCTTTTGTTTGTTCATTCGTTCGTTCGATAAACACCAAGACTAGTTTCAAACACACACACACACACACACATACACTCACACTCATACATAGACACACACAACCAACACACCCACTAACTCACTAAGACAAATATTGTTTTAATGTCTCATTTCCCTTACAGGACGTTGCAGTCAACACCAGCATTTTTCAGCTGCTGTTGATGTGCTAGGCTCAGTAGTTTGCCATTGCTTTGTCACAGACCGGCTCACATATTCCCGTAAGTTACCAGCGCGACGCGAACCGCTGCCGATTCTCACGCAGCTGCGTTACTCACGAGAATATACGGGATTACGGAGAAAGACGTTAACGCCTACGCCAGGGAGGTCGGATATCCAAATCTACGCCAAGTAATATATATTTGCGTGTTGCTGATATCAGTCAAAGTTAGGGTTCAATCTTCTCGCATCTTGTTTCCAACTATTACGAAAAGCCATAACAAGAACAACAACAATACAAACCGTCTAATAAGACACAGAACAGTTTGATGTATTAATTTTAAATTCACATGCAGGGAATGATATTCCTATCGAGTAATTTCTACAGCATTATATCACATGGTATTTCGTGTTCATTGGATTTCTGTTGGCTGTAATGATTATAATGTGTGCACTCTGTAGACTGTAGGAACATTATGGACAACACTTTACCAGATGTTATGTACCATAATCAATACAGATAAATGTGTTAGTTTCACATACTGTAATCGGTGATCTAGAGACAGAAAATACGGTTGTACCAACACCGGGAACTGTGATTAGCCGTTGCCCCATGGGGGAGGAGCGACAATAATTTAGTGAGACTTGTAGAGTATAATTATGAGGTATTTTTTAGTGCACACGGAGTTTCTCCAATTCACGCTATAAAGGTGTATGTGTAAGTGGCAAACATGTGCGCATAACATCGTTCATAAGTGTCTGAAATACAATCATTATTATAATCTCGGTAATATTGATTATCTGTAACAATAAATAGTGCTTTTCTTTTTTTCGCGGCCAGCTATTTAACTAAGCAATTAATATTTAAAGCTGGCATTACGTGTTTGCAGAAAACGGTAGAATATGAACTTCAACCGTGACTTGCCCTCAATTGTTTACACTGTAAGGTCACGTTTGACCTATTCTAGTACAAGCAATCCAGTTACATACATTGATCAGATGTACATCTTCGTGCGCCCCATTCGCAAAGGTTACATCAAAATTGCGTGACTATTCAAAATACAGTTTTATATGAGTTTCTCTATAGACAACAAGGGTGCGGAACTGTCACATCTGTATCATAATATGAGATAGTGTTATCGGAAAATGTGTTAACTCATTACGAAGTGGGGTATTGGTTCTCACTGACATACGAACGGCACATCCTAGATCACCATCTCAGAAGAATATCCTACTCTAGGATATCATCTAATCTGAATTCATCAACGGCTAGTAAACCATCCCAGAACAATATTCGAGATTAACATAACATCAAAAAGCAATACATTCTAACTCATGGCAAGATAACATCAACAAATAATGAATGAGAGCAACATGTGGGATTAACATAACATCAACAGCCAACGACTCAGGCGACATCCGAGAATAACATAACATCAACTGGCTTGGGTTGGTGTCTCTGACAGATCAACTTGTCTAACGAACACGGGAAGACAAAATACAAAATTCCCTCAAAGTTTCAATTGTAGGGAAGATTTTGACTGAACATTAGAAAATACTACTGTCATAGACTTCATATAAAACGAAAAGAGACTTCTTTACAGTCAGGAAATAACCAGGAAACCAGGAAAATACACTAATATAACCAGGAAATACAAGCCTGCAATAACGGCTTGGCTTTACAAACGTCAAATAAAGATAAAGTATTCGGTGGCTCCACGACGTTGTATATTTGGCTTTTGGTAGATGTACTAATAAAATACATTTATGTTACTGACAGCCACTGACAATGTTACCAACATAGAATATATGAAATAACGTCAAGATTTAGTGTAAAGTAAAAAACCAATATTTATTGGACGGGATTATTTTACTGCACACATATAGTGCCACAAAGGGCAATCATCCATATGCAATATGAGGCATGCTTGAAGTGACATTACGAAACCATATTACTTTTGTGGTGGACTGATTCCTTTGGGCTTCTTCTCATTTCCTGCACCCACATCCACACGTGGCGCCACAAGTGTCTCCACAGTGCTAGGATAATCAAATACAAGACACTCCAGCTTCTTGTCAGCTATACCAATATCCATCCATTCATCATGTGCCATGCCGGTAAGCGTGGGCGGTCATGTTCTGCCATTTCACTCGATCACCAGAGTCGTGGATCAGCTCCGTGTTTCTGTCTCGACCATGCCGCAAGGCCAAGCCATCCAGGTACTTGCTTCTAGGTCTTCCTCTGGGTCTATTCCCCTCGATCTTACCAGTTGTCACCAAGTTCTCCAAATCATTTCTTCTCATAACATGCCCAAAAAATTTTGACTGTCTACGTCTAATGTCTCTAATAAGTTTGCGATCTTCATTTGTTTCTTGAAGGACCATATACCAATATCCATCCATCCATTGGCACCTTGCCGTCTTGACAGACGATAGTTTGTGCTTTAAAAAGGCATAATAACTTTTAACTATGGCGGTAGCGAGTGTGACTGATAAGGCCAATTTGCGCTGTAAATGTCCGTTCACAGTGGGTGCATCTGAACACGTGGTCATTTCCACCATCATGCACCATCTTACGTCTCAAACGCTTGGTGTGTGACTTTTCTGCAATAATTTTCTCCTTTGACTTTATTCCATTTCTGATATTTGCCCTCCATGCAACACGTTCAGCGGCGACTTGCTCCCAATGTGCATTATCAATGCCTGTATCAATCATGTCCCGCTTACACACATCTTTGTATCGTAGTAGAGGCCGACCCTGAGATCTCTTACCCATCTGTAATTCACCAAAAAAGATATCCTTTGGTATTCTACCATCATCCATCCTCCTAAGATGTCCTATCCATCTAAGTCTACGAAGACTGAGCATGGAATAAACTGTCACACAACCTGATCTTTCCAATACTTCAGTATTTGTGATTTTGTCTTGCCACTTAATACCAAGAATTCTTCGCAAACACCGCATATGAAAGCTGTTTAAATTGTTCTCTTGGTGTGAGTAAGTTGTCCAGGTTTCACTGCCATAGAGAAGAGTACTAAGGACACAGGCTTGATAGACAAGGACTTTTGTTTTGGCAGTAAGCTTCCTGTTCTCCCAGACTCTTTTTCTTAACCTGTTCATTGTTGTTGCTGCCTTACCAATCCGGATGTTGATTTCCTGATCTAGGGATAATTTGCTATTAACCACTGATCCTAGATATGTAAAATGGTCTACTATCTCTAGTTCAGCGTCGTCAATAAAGATTGATGGTACCCCATGTGCACCTTGTGACATAATCTGTGTCTTCTTTTTGCTAATTGTTAAACCAAATTCAGAACAAGCATTGGAGAATGCAGATAGTAGACATTGCAATTCTTCCTCAGAGTGGGTCGTAACTGCAGCATCATCTGCAAAAAGCAACTCTCTGATCAGTACCCTCCTAATTTTGGTCTTAGCCTTCAATCTCTGAGCATTGTAGAGGCCGCCATCTGAGCGTGAGTGAATGTATATACCACCATCCTGATCACGAAATGCATATTTCAGTAGAAGTGAAAAGTATATTCCAAAGAGGGTGGGAGCTAGTACACAACCTTGCTTAACTCCACTCTTGATTTCAAATTCTTCAGAAGTTGCACCATCAAACTTGATTATACCCTTCATGCCTGTGTGGAACGATTCCACAATGGACAGAAGAGTTGGTGGGCAGCCAATCTTCTTTAGTGCCTTGAACAGACCCTCACGACTGACCAAATCAAATGCCTTTGTGAGGTCGATGAAGGCAATAAACAGTGGTTGATTCTGTTCACGGCATTTTTCTTGCATTTGTCGCAATGAGAATATCATATCAGTGGTAGACCGGTTCTGTCGAAAGCCACACTGTGATTCGGGGTAGACTTGATCTCCTAGGACTTGAAGTCTGCGCAGAACAATTCTGGCAAATACTTTTCCAACAATACACAGAAGTGAGATACCCCTATAGTTGTTGCAGTCGCTCCGATCCCCCTTGTTCTTGTACAGTGTTATGATGCTTGAATCTTTGAAATCCTGTGGGACTTGTCCAGCATAGCTCTATTAGCTGGTGGATCTGTATAGTGAGTGTGTCTTGACCACTCCTGATAACCTCTATTGGAATCCCATCCTTACCTGGAGCCTTGCCAGATGCAAGTTCATTTATAGCACACTTAACTTCTGTTATGGTGGGAAGTGTGTCCAGGTGGTCAAGAGTTGGTAGAGCCTCTATGGCGTTGAGGGCATCATCCGCTAGTTTGGTCTCACTTGAGTAAAGCTCCAAATAGTGCTCTACCCATCTGTCCATCTGCCGTTTCTTGTCAGTGATGATTTCTCCAGTCAAGGTTTTCAATGGTGCACTTCTTTTGATCACTGGACCACAGGCTTTCTTTATTCCTTCATACATGCTTCTTATGTCTCCCTTATCACATTGCGATTTGAATGGACTCACATAACTTGATCCAATAATCATTTGCACACTGCCTGGCAGCCTTTTGCACATCCTTCCTAGCTTGCCTTAGCTCACTCAGAGTGTTACGCGTTGGTCTTTCCTTGTTTCTTAATAGAGCTTTCTTCTTCTTCTCAATCAAGGGCTGCAGAGTCTCGCTGTTGGCCGCAAACCAGTCCTGCCTCTTATGATCCACAGTGCCGTAAACCCCTACGGCAGTTTTATAAAGAGTTTCCTTAATTTGACCCCACTTTTCATTTACTGTACAATTTTCTGGTGTATCAGTGAAAGCGTCTTCAAGTTGCTGTTGAAACTGAAAGCACTTTTCAGGATCATGAGTGTTAATAATATTAATCCTGGGGCTAGATTTGTGTTTAGCTGTGTAGATTCTCTTTGGTCTCAGTCTAACCCTTGCAACAACCAAAGAATGATCCGTATCACAGTCAGCACTGTGGTAACTACGAGTCAATGATATATGGTTCAGATGTTGTCTCCGTGTGATGATGAAGTCCAGCTGGTGCCAATGGCCGGATCTTGGATGTTTCCATGTGACCTTATGCATCTCTTTTGTTTTAAAAAAAGAGTTTGTAATACATAGGTCATTACTGGTGCAATGCTCCAGCAGCCTTTGCCCATTTTCATTCATGCGACCGATGTTGTATTTTCCAAGGCACACTGGCCATGAACTCGAGTCCTTGCCCACACGAGCATTGAAATCACCGAGCATATAAATGTAGTCAGATTTTGGAACTGCCTTGATCACGGAGTCTAACTCCTCATAGAACAAATCCTTCACATCATCAGAGGAATCGAGTGTCGGTGCATATGCAGTAATAATGGTGGCAAACCCACAAGAGGTTGCCAAGCGCAGGGACAATAGTCTTTCATTTCCTCCTGCTGGAATTTCAATCATTCCCAGTAGCGAATTCTTCACTGCAAAGCCCACACCGTGTTGCCTTTTTTCTGCCTGCCCTCTACCCTTCCAGAAAAAGGTGTAGTTGTTTTCCCTGAGTGACCCTTCCTCAGCGAGGCGAGTCTCCTGCAGGCCAGCAATATCAATGTTAAGACGATTGAGTTCGGCATCAATCACAGCCGTTTTTCTCACATCGTCAATATTGGTCAAGTCAGTGGAAAATCCTGGACACATGGTTCTCACGTTCCAGGTTGCAAGCCGTAGCTTGAGGTTTCTATTTTTATTTTTGTTTGTACCTGGTGCATTGGTTTTTCAGACTGCGATTCAGATTTTGTCCTAGCCCCAAGCACCCATTGAAGCAGGCAGGCTGTGGCGGATCAGCACCCAATTGGCTGGGGGCTGCCCAGCTTGAGGCGGGCGGTAGCTGATCAGTGACACCTATAGGTGTCTCCCACCGTCAGAGGCAACGCGTGGCGCCCCATGTCTACGCCAACTAACAAGGACTTATAACCCGTAACAGTTGCCTCTCGCTTTGTGTACACTCATTATCATCAATACAGACTAGTTCACAATGGTTGTTTGAAAAACAGATACGTAAATGTTGTCATTGTAATGTTTCTCATCATTGTAATGTAATGTTTCTCATCATTGTAATGTACACCAATATGGAACTGTGCAAATAGAACAAAACGCACTCCTTAGATAGACTGTTTGAACTGCATTCCAGCTAACCGACAGTTATAACAGTTATAACAGTTATAACCGACAGTAAACGACATTTACCATTAGCATATCTTTTAGATCCGCATATCTGTTCGTCTGTATACAATTTTATTAGTAATGTTCACATCAAGGCTCTAGATCGCCGACAGCATAATTTGCATTACTCTGTGCTGTGTCATTGCAACAATCTCCGATGGTGTACATTACAATGATGAGAAACATAATAATGACATCATTTACGTATCTGTTTTTCAAACAACCATTGTGAACTAGTCTGTATTGATGATAATGAGTGTACACAAAAATATATTAACAGTGCTTAATGATCTGTGATGGGGTTCTGTTCATAAAACTTTTAATAACACTAGTTTCCATTGTCACAATTTCTTTGTACATATCCCAATGACAGGAAACGTTCAACAATGTATATTCTGTGCATTTCAAACACAAGAGTTGTATGACTGTATGAAAGATATGGGGTAGAAATAAACATCAGAATTAAAACAATGAATGACATGTTTTAAATAACCCCAAAGTGGGTTACTGCCATAACAGCATACGCAAGAATGTCACTAATATCACTCTAACAAAAAGACATGGCTCTGTTTGCATGATTACATAAGCAAGTGTGAGACTGTCATTATTCTAAGAAATCCCCATGGTGTGGCTTGCAAATTAACATGCGTAAGACATACTCAGTTATCACAGTCACATGCTGTTGCTCCTCAGTTTCAGTCTGTGTCCAGGCAAACATTTTCTTCACTATGGTGAGGAAGATAGTGTGAGAGACTGTCTGTTTCCCATTAGTACAGCTACTGCATTTTGGAGAGGATAAGCCTTAGTAAATGTGAGGTTATTATATTTCCATTGAATTTAATGATGAGAATAAGTATTAACAATAATGTATATACCTGTACCATATATTTCCCCTATTCTTCTCATGTAAGATTATTGCCTAAAGATATCAAACATGAGAACACAATAGTATTAACTCAAATAACATAATTATTAAAAGAATGTTGTATATATGATTAGTTTATAATCACTTTAATCGAAAGCATGATTTTATATTTTCCACATCGGTACTATGTCATTTTTAGTAAGGCCATTGACTGTGCCATTACACACAATGATCTAGGTTGCAAAGGGTAGACCCATATTAAGCGCTGAAGACACTCAGGGCACTCAGGCACTCAGGCACTAAGGGTTGATATTGGTAAGACTACAGACCTGCCGGACACCACCATCCACCTGATGAGTGTTAGAGTGTGTGTGTGTGTGTGTGTGTGTGTGTGTGTGTTGAGAGAGAGAGAGAGAGAGAGAGAGAGAGAGAGAGAGAGAGAGAGAGAGTAAAAGAGAGAGTGAGTGTGTCAGCGACTTGTTCTCAGAACTCCCCTACTTTCGCACTGCACGAAATAATAACTCGTGACATTTGCAAAAGGAATGCAATTTATTGAGAGCTGATAATTTAATGGCTCTGCGAGCGTTATGCTTCATCATCATTATACAACACGAATGAAATGAAGTGGTGAGAAATGATGATAGTAATCACAATCTAAATTTACAGCCTAATATTTGACTACTGCCTAGAAACTATAGCATTTGTCCAGGACACGTCTACTCTCTACCGTCTCCAGTCGGGTCTGTCCCCACGCTACACATTCCGTGGTCAAGCACGGAGGCTGTCCTCTTCGTGCAGTAGCGGGTCTGGCGTGCATAGAGTCTCAAGCACGCTGGCTTGTGAGCTTGAGTAACCGGGCACTTCACGGTTACTCGCAAGGCCAAGCTTCCCAATGGCTTGGGGAAAGCCCTTGCTCACTTGTACGCGTTGGCCCCTGGTCTGACACCAATGTGTCTCCTTGTGAGGCTATTTATAGCGCTGGTGTCTCTCCTGTCTGGTGTCCTTATTGGGGATCCTGACAGGCTCCCCTCCTCTCTGTGAAGTGTTACTTCCCTTTTACTATTGTTTGTAACACGTCTGGTTATAAAGAAAAATTGGTTGTTCCAATTTTGTCAGATCTCCAATAAGTTATAAATCTCTCATTTGGGGATAGAACAACTCTCTTCTTCCTTTACTCACACTGTTCTATCTTTTCACTTGGCTAATTAAGTAGCCCATGTATCACTATAGTTGGTTCTATAGATATCTTTGGGAATTGTTTTGAACCGGAACCGTTGTCTTATGACTTATGTCCTGGCTTCCGTATTTTGACCCTTTGTCTTTTGACTTTCACCTATTGCCTTCTGTCTCGACCTGTCCTCCAATTGCCCGAAATGACAACCCAAATACAAGTTGACTCTGTTATGAGTGCAACACATGAGCATAAAATGTTCATGTTCCCATTAATATCCCCTCCAACTCATATACACACAGTTCTACTTTTCACCTTCTCGCTTCCGCTTGTGAAAAGCTATTTTCAATGTTACATTAAGGTTTCTAAGACGTTATTGTGTCCCCTGAATTTAAAGTTGTAGTTCTTTGAACCAAAATAGTGTGTGCAACTTTATGTGTTTGTTTTCCTGTTTGTTTGTGTGTTTTCTAATAAACTACAGTGTACTTAACTGCTAACATGTGTATGCGTTAGTATACTAAATGTGTGTGTTCCTTCGAGCGCCGTAAATCGGTTTATTGTGGTTACAAACGTTTGATATTCTTATTTGTGACCACAACTCCGTTTTCTGAAACTCGAAGTACATTCCCTATCTACTCTATTAAAGTATGGCAGTAACACACATAAAAACGTGACAACACATTGGATACACAGATGACACAGACAAGTCAAAATAAGACGTTTCCAGCAGTGGAAAACTTTTCCGCTATCTTTCTCTCTCGCTCTCTTTCTTTCAACGTTTACTAATTTTTTTCCCTTCTCTCCTCGCATTTATTCGTCTTGCATACATCTTTCACTCGCTTTCATACTCTCTTTTTTCTCACTCATTCACTCGTCATTAAAATATGTTTCATAGCATCAAATACATGAACATTACATATTTACAATAAATGATTGGCTGAATTATAACAGTAATCACGCCAAATGACTGTGCGTTTTGTTTGCACGTGTCATGTCTATACACAATATACAAAGTTATGAGGATGGTTTGTTACCGATCCTGTAATAGTAACTAATATGATTTGGTGTGCTGGCCTGAATTATCCCAAAGGGAAATAATCTAACTACTTACTTTCATTTAAGAGAATTGGGTTAATTACCTTAAAGTATTATTTGTAAAAAAAATGATGTTAATTCCTAAATGGTTGGGTTAGTTTCGAAATGATATTTTAGATAAATGAATTTATAAATGTTTATGATTATGAGGTGATAAACTAATGTAATATCTAGCAATTGTATTTCTATCATTGGTGTTACCCTAAATGGTTTATTAACTAAATGATGGTGATTTCTAACTAACACATGACATAAATAAAGTTATATATGCATTTAAACAATTTGCAATTCAATTATTCATAGAAAAATGAAGTTATGTGTACTGTTAATAAAATAATAATAATATATATATATTTTGTCCTACAACCTTTTATCAAATTACAAATTATTAATCAATCTCTATATAATTACATAATCATACTTATATTGCAATATAGCTTCCTTTCCAATAACATCTCTTCAATTTCTATTCTAACTCAACCTGTATGGCTATGTGGCACCATGACCACGTGTTAGTAATACATGCAATCAATCATCAAGTTATTTACATAGGTTAGTTCTGTACAGTCAGTTAATTTATAGTGCCTCCATACATGAGTGAGTCTCCATCTGTCACTAGTAACAATGAGTGTGCACAAGTTGAACTGTGAAATTATTATAAGTGTGAATAAAGACAAATCAACAGCAAGTATTGATTATGCTAATGAGGCAATAGACATATGTGACGGGAATTCCCCGTACGAACTGTTAAAACCAGGTCACAGCAAGAGAAAATATGAATCAGGCCTACAGTGTTGTGACAGGCTTGCTGTGTCAACAAGCGAGGTCAGACGGTCGACAGGTCTACTGTGTTGATGAACAGATGGTCAACAGAGAAGCGACAGTCATAGCTGGCTACAGCGTGTAAATTCAAGAAACGACACACAAGTTAACAATTTGAGACGTCAGGATGTGATCAGCCAGGCTGAAATAAACTATTATAAAACGTGAACATTTTATAATAAACACCGGAACTGAGTGAACTTGTAAAGCGCCGGTATTTGACAGAACAAAGTGTTATATTCGTGGGGCCTGGTGTGTGTGTAGTTCATAGCTGCCGTAAAAACATTAAGTAGGCTATTGGATCAACTGAAATTAGGTTAAATATTTTAACTGTGTGATTAGACAGTGTAAGGTAGGAAAATTGTAAACAAACAGCATGACAGTTTAAGCTAAGAACAGGCAATATAGAAACCATTAGCGTTGTGCAATTAGTATTTAACATTAGTCTATATTATTATTAAGCATGTGTAGTTATATTTGTGATATGTTGTTATTGTTTAGTTTGTGTTAGATATGTAATTGTGAATTTGTTTTATGTGACAGTAACCTAACGAATGCATATAAAATTACTTGGTAGTAGCATTATGTAATAAGTGGAGTGCAGCCTACGTTAGGAAATAACTATAATTATAATTATTGAACAACTTACTAGTTCACAGTTAGTATAAGAGTTAAGTAGTACTTCGGGCGGAAACCAATAGATTAACGAACATTATTCGATAATAGATGATAGTAATAATTAGTGAACGATACGGTAGAATATTTCACGTTTATGTTGTTATAATTAATTTTGGTTATAGATTACTTTTATGCATGATTTCTGAATTTTGTTATAATTTTAGTAATTATTTTGTTTGGTTCTTAATGAATTATTGCATGCAAAAGTTTGGTTAATTTAGATCATCATCATTTCTTGCATGCAGGTTTGAGGATGATATTATTATTTTTCTGCAGGTATTTTATTGTTATTTAAAATAGAATTGGCAATTGTTTGTCCAGTGGAAAACTAACAGATAGGGAATAAACACCTGGCGAAGTGAATTTCGCATGAGTGAGTTTGTTTACAACTGGAGACGTGCATTGCCGGCATGGTTCGTGGGTAATCTTTCTGTGGCGACAAGAGCATTTCTCAAGAATGTGTTTGGCATCGTGTAGAGCAGCCTTCCGGCATATGGCATGGGTAATTGTTATGTGGCGGGGGACTTGCTATCCAGGGTGTTGGGCATATTGATTGTAGGTTCAACTAACTGTTGTTGTGTGTATGGGTTAATGATACACAACAGGGTGTTGTTGCGGAAAAGAGTGGTCTAGAAATAAAAATAGCTTACAAATGATAACAGCTTGTGAGGTTGTGTTACATCAGCACCTGACCGGTGTCGCGTCTCTGGGTTATGATACGCGACATTGTTTTGGGCTATGGTGGAACATAATTTCTAAGCATTTAGTTCATATTTTCCACTGTATAAATTTCTTTGAAGTTGAGTTTGTGGCATGGAAAATTATTTAGGTTAACATCATCATGTCTTGCATGCTTTGGTTGAGTGTGGTAGTTGGTTTAATTTTCATTAGTGGATTTTGGTTAATACTATCTTTATAGAATGGGAATTCATGTCAAATGTGTGGATATCCGAGCGGTGTTTGGCAGTGCAGTGTTCTCTTTGGTAACATCAGACTTGTCGACTCTAGCACGGCATTGGCAGAGATCGCTGGGAGAAAACAGCAGTTGGGATGGAAACCGGAGATGACTTTGTCAATATTGATAGTATGATAAGTTACGTCATGTGGGCGGCTGATCTCGGATACGGGTTATGGTGGTTGATGTGAATGGAATGAATGTGTTAAATGATAATCCGTGACGGGGACTGGCGGCACAGATCATTTCGATATTTGTTAGGTTTATAGTTTAATTTTGGAAGATTTTGTGATTGACAACAGTAGTGGGTAGGTAAAACCATATGTGTATTGGCATCATTTAATGTGGGGTTGCTAACACCGGGTGAGCTGAGTGTGTTCTCGCTGTGTGATGGCGGTCTCGCATTGCAGGTTGTTAATATGTGTGGTTTAGTGGCAGATGGAGACTCACTCATGTATGGAGGCACTATGAATTAACTGACTGTACAGAACTAACCTATGTAAATAACTTGATGATTGATTGCATGTATTACTAACACGTGGTCATGGTGCCACATAGCCATACAGGTTGAGTTAGAATTGAAATTGAAGAGATGTTATTGGAAAGGAAGCTATATTGCAATATAAGTATGATTATGTAATTATATAGAGATTGATTAATAATTTGTAATTTGATAAAAGGTTGTAGGACAAAATAGAGGTATGCATTTGGATGTACGTTATATGTTGATGAGAATAATTAACTAGTTGTATATTTCAGAGTGACAAGAACTTAACAAGGTTTATGGAAAGACGACAGATAGTTAAATTAGAATTAGAACTACATTAATATTGCTTACATAACTAAAAATTGGATATTTCAAAAATTGATTCTCAATTTTTGCCCGTGGAAGGAGGGAATGCCATGAGCCTGACGACGTCATGGCATGGTTCAGTTATAGCCTGGGTCACAGAGTACAGGTTGCGACTGTGTTCAGAATTGAACACGGGAACGTGGAAAGCAGGGGCTTTCCACACAACGTGAAAAACGTTGGAACTCACTTCCCAAGTGACAGGAAGTGAGCTCGGGCCAAGGCAGTCGGCGTTGATCCATCGTCCTGTGTGGACATGGTGAAAAGTAGACAGCGTTATGGCTCTATATTGAGCCACGCATTTTATCTGTGATGTAGTGTAATGTGATGTGACTGTCGAATAAGTGATGATATCTTCGATTATGTGATTGTGTATATTATACGTAGGAAACTTATAACAGTCTTTGTGTTCACTCTTGTTCGAGTTAACTGCAGTTCGAGTGGGTGAGGTTTATGACGTATGATCGAGTAACCAGGATATACTCATGTGCTGCGAGATGACCAGGGTTCTGACTGGAGAAGAAGAGAAGAAAGAATCATCCCCTGTTGGACACGAGAAGTGTTGCTACACAAGTATTGATAGTAGCTCATTCAGATAGACCCAGACACACACACACACACACACACACACACATATATATATATATATATATATATATATATATATATATATATATATATATATATATATATATATATATATATATATATATATATATATATATCACAGTTACATGTCTATATCTAATTACACTAACTCGAAGTCCTCCTTTCCAGTGTGAAGATGGAGCAATGTCCTTTGTAGACTATTATAACATAGTTCATTTCGGCAAAGTCTTCTATGCTCTCCTTCATGGGTCGTGTATAAATATAGTTACCTACTAACATTATGTAGGTTCATAGCTAACTCTTCAATGTTCTCCTAGCTTATCTATGTGTCAGCGCATGTTACTTCTGCGTCTGTTCGTTATACTTTTCATAGCACTGTTAATTTCACACAGTTACATGTTTGGCGATGATAACGCACTTACAGTGTATCTTAATCACCACATACGGCACTGAGTTACTTCATATTTACAGTGTCACTGTTTCTGGTGATGGGTGGTCGATCCCTTCGTGCCAATCAGGTACTTCAATGGTTGACGGTCGACTCAAAATGTCTGCAACAGTGTTCAATCTCCCCTTTAAGTGCTGAATGGTAAATGTGTAATTTTGGAGAATTAAAGCCCACCTGTAGACTCTGTTGTTGTGGGGAACGCCTGATTGCATCACCGACAACGGAGAATTATCGGTTTCGATTACAAACTGTGCTCCTGCCAAAAATCTATGAAATTTCTTAATACAATAGATCAAACTGAGGCCCTCCAGTTCTGATGCTGAGTATCTAGATTCAGCAGGGCTAATCTTGCGACTTACGTACATTACTGGGTGGAACTTCCCTTCGTAGAACTGTCCTAGTATCCCAGATATGGAGATGGCACTCGTATCTGTGCTTAAGAAATAGGTAAGTTTTGGATTAGGCATACGAAGGATAGGTGGAACGCTGAAAAGATGTTTTAATTTTGATAACGCGCTAATTAATCCTGCATCTTGTACAGATAATTTAGCCGAAGCTTTTAAGATGTTAGAAAAAACACTGGTAATTTCTGCCAGATTTGGAATAAATTTACTATAGTAGTTTACTAGACCCAGTAAACTTCGGACCTGTTTCTTGGTCGTTGGCATGGTCAAATTCAGAATCTTAGTGACGATTCTGTCGTCAGTTCTTAATTGACCTCTGCAGATTGTATGACCCAGAAAGTCAATTTGTTCCATGCCCAACTCTACTTTGGTCGGCTTCGCTGTGAGCCCAAATACTCGCAACCTGTCGAAGACTTGTCGCAGTTTCAGTAGGTGTGTTGTCCAGTCTTCCGTATGGATGCATATGTCGTCTATATATGTAGCAATATTATTCATCCCATGGAGAAGATCCCTAGTTAGACGGACGAAAGTTGCTGGAGCGTTACGAAGGCCAAAAGGAAGAAAGCGCCACTCAAGAGACCTAAAGGAGTGGAGAAAGCTGTTAAATGAATCGAATTTACTTCCATCGGGACTTGCCAATAACCTTTCGTGAGGTCAATCTTGCTAAATATGCGAGATGTAGACATGTCCAAGATCAAATCCTCGCATGATGGAATCGGTTCAGCGTCAATTTTGGTTATTTTGTTTAAACGGCGATAATCGACGCAGAGTCGAATAGTAGAGTCCTTTTTGGCGACAAGGACAATAGGGAAAGAATACTCTGACTGAGATTTCTGAATAATTCCGCTCGACTCAAGAGATAGAATTTCTTTGTCGAGGTTCGACCTATAGTTTAGAGGGATAGAATAAGGTCGACACTTGATTGGTGTGTTGTCAGTCAGAATGATAGAATGTTCTATTCTATCTGTCTTTCCTGGGATGTCGGAGAAAATGTCTCTGTATTCCGTTACTAGCTCTATGATTTGTCGTCGTTGGTCGTCTGTCAGTTTAGTTTCTATCTTTATGCAGTGAATGGTCGTTGTCATGTCTACAGTAGGGACTGGTAGTTCCATCTCGTCTTCGTCTGTCTCGTTCAATACTGTTGTGGTGCTAGCTGTGTGTGTTGTTACCTGGCTAAGTGTGTTTGCATTGTCGCTGTCGTGCGTCACCCTATCTAGTGGAGTTGTGTTGTGTACGTCTGTCGTCTCATTACTTGGTGTTGGTGCAAGTTGTTCGTCTGTCTGCTGTTCTTGTCGTGAAAAGTATGGTTTCAACATGTTGATATGAAATATCTTTAAGTGTCCTTTTATCGATATTTCATAATCCACATCTGATATTTTACGTTCAACGTTGAATGGCCCTTGCCAAGATGTTAATAACAAATTTCGTTTATCAGGTAGTAGAAGCAAAACCTTCTGGTTTGGTTCAAGGTGGATAGTTTTATCACCTTTATTTGCATAGTCGAGGTTTCCATTACTCGACACATGTTGTAGGGGTCCAGCAATATCGACCGCTATACTCTCATGTGGTATAGATGCTAATACTGACGTAACTTCGGCCGTCTCATTCTCTCCCTTTCGTTGGCAAATAGTACAAGATCGACAGAAAATTTTATGTCGGAACAGAATTTAGGCCAGTAAAATTGTGACAGTACTCTGGCTTTTGTTGTGTCATAGTCCAAAAGTCCAGCAAACGGTGACTCATGTGCGATCTTTAGCACATTTTGTCGGTATGTTACAGGTAACACCGTCTGCTGAATTTCATGGTTATTATATGTGTAATAACGCATGAGAATTCCGTTAACTTTACCAAGATGCATTCTTCGTCACTATCGCTCGTTCCCCCAAAAATTTAAAATACGGTGTGATTGTTTTGTCGGTGCTTTGTGCCTCGATCAATTTTTGTCGAGTAGTGTTGGTATCTGCACCACTTGGTGTTAATAGCTGTAGCATTTCATTTTGTAGGTCAGTATAGTTTGTTTCTGTATCTGACCTTATTACAGCGTTAGCCATATGTGTATGGTTCCAGGCTTTTATGTCGTCGTCTGTACATTCTTTCAATGAATCTAAGCATCCTAAAATGAGATCCGTGCATGGATCTTGCAGGATTGCGCAAGTAAATGTGCCGGTAAGGAAAGGGGTATTGATATACGCTTTTGCCAGTGGATATTTCTCAATGGTTCCAGAGAAAGTACGGCATTTGACAAATTCACCCGTATAATCTTCTGGTCTAGCAAGTTCTTTCCTTAAACCCAGTAGAGTGCTTCCGCTATCGAGCAAGCATTGGCATGGCTGATCGTTGACCAGTGCATCGTAGAACTTAAGTTTACCTCTGGAGGCACACGCTGCGTTAGCATCTTCATTTGAACATGATATTACGTGCCCACATTCTAATTTACCAGTCGCATGAAATTAATGGCAAACATTACATTTTTTAAAGTCTAAAATATCTGTTACTAATGCTACACTCTCACATTCACTCGTTGGCAACACATTCACAAGTTCCGGATCAATGTCACTCTCATCGTCTGATGATGTATCGATGAGTGCTGCATTGTTTGCCTTCATTCGTTGTCTACCAATACATCTATTGCTATAGCGGCCATAACTAGAACAAAAATAACATGTAACAGCACGTTTGAACGATGATCTTCTGCTTTCTTGCTTCTTTAACACTGCCTCTAAGTGTGACGGATATGCGGGGTTCTTATCACACATCGAGTAAGTCGGGTGAAAAAGACTACAATAGTTACATCGAGGTGGTTTTTGATATGGTTTGTCCTTCTTACGGTAATCTTTTTGGTTGTAAGATCTATCAGGAACTTTGTTTGCAAAGGCAGTAAATTCTGTATCATGTGTTGTAGATTTAAATATGTCCCTATTAGATGAAAAATATGCAGACCCCCGTTTCTCTAATTGCTGAATGGACTCAATATCTGACTGTTGTAAAAACTTCGCAAAAGGGGTAGGAACGGTAGATATTACCTTGTCCATTACCATAAGTTCTTCTAGTTTTTCATAGTTGTTACCCACTTTCGCTGCCCTAGTCCACTTTTTAAATGTGCTCTGCACGTTAGAGATGTAGTCTAAGAAGGTTTCAGTTGCTTTTGGCTTAATTTGGGAGAATTGAATTTGGTACCCAGTAGCGTCTAAAAGAAAATGTTGCATTATCCTATCGTGTATGTACTGATAATTGTTCCTTAGCTCTGTAGGTATGGATTCTATTACTTTTAACGGCTCCCCACTGAGGTTCCTCATGTAGATCATTGCCCAGTCATCCAAAGGTATTTTCTGCGTTTTTAGTTGGAATTCTATGTTCTCAGTCCATGCGCTAATTGAATCCCCTACACTGTATGGTTTTATAAGGCCTTTGTACTTACTAAATTTGTTTTGTTCTTCTTGGCTCTTTTGTTTGCTAGAGGCTATTTGTATGTTAGAATCTACCTCCATTTCCTTCATCTTTAATTTAGTATCTGAGTCTACTTGTATCTGCTTTTCTTTGGTGGCATAATCTAAGTCTAATTGTTTCTGTTTGGTAGCTTGATCTAACTCTAACTGTTTCTGTTTGGTAGCCTCCTCGATCTCTTTCATTTCTTTTTGGTGTTGTCTTTCTAGTGCTCTTTCATCCCTGTCAAGAGCAGCTTTTCTTTCTGTTTCTTCTTTGTATTTTTGATCTATCCATTTTTCTAATTTTTCACCAGTATGGCCCATTTCCTTGCCTGCCTGGATGCAATCATTTAGTGACGCCAATGTTAGTTCAATATGTTCTCACAATAATATTCACACAATAGTTTGTAATAATGTGTTAGTAAATATACATCTTTACTGAAAAAGAAGATGCATGATTAATTTAGAACATACCAAAATATTCTGAAAATATACTCATCTAATTCTTTGGAAAATACGGTTCTTGGGATGTTCCACCGCTGTCTTCCACACTCACAAAATGTTTGACTTGATAACACAATGACTGCTTCTGTTTCGTAGAGCATCAAAAATTAGACACACGCTTATGTTGTAAATACAAGCTTATCTTTCATGCGAATGATGAATGAAAAATGTGATAGATAGTGATAAATGGTGTTAATGAATGAATGATATGATTGTCTGAATGATATGTTAGATGATATGTGAGATGATTCGTCGTATGACAGTCAATGTCGTCTTGTCTTCACTTTCTGACTATGGTGTAACTTCGTTCTAGGCTTTAGTTCAGTCGCTAATCTATTTACTGACTTCGTAGAATGGTGACATTGATGGCTGTATCACACAAAATGAAATGTACACGATGGTTACGTTGGTAATATTCACTGATGATTGTATACATTTCTATAGATTTCTTTATAATAACACACTTTCAAAATTAATTTCCGTAGAATTTCACAATTTATCGATTTAATTTGGCTTTATTGTGGTTCACGCTCCACAAATGGTATGATCGTATAATTACCAAAGAAAATTATTTCAGCCATGTATGGAAACAAATTTACATTATTTTCACATATATAACACGGCAATGATGTTAAATCGTGCAATTCACTGATGCTGGTTCAGAACTTTTTGATACCAATTGATAGCTAGCATTAGTTCAGTGGTTTATAACACCACATCCCTACTGGCGTTGGTTCAGTGGTTTCTGACACCAATTGGGGTCCTGCCTGTCAGCGACTTGTTCGCTACAGAGGTGTCAGGACTCCCCTACTTTCGCACTGCACGAAATAATGACTCGTGACATTTGCAAAAGGAATGCAATTTATTTAGAGTTGATAATTCATTGGCTCTGCGAGCGTTATGCTTCATCATCATTATACAACACGAATACAATGAAGTGGTGAGAAATGATGCTAATAATCACAATCTATATCTACAGCCTAATATTTGACTATTGCCTAGAAACTATAGCATTTGTACAGGACACGTCTACTCTCTACCGTCTCCAGTCGGATCTGTCCTCACGCTACACATTGCGTGGTCAAGCACGGAGGCTGTCCTCTTCGTGCAGTAACGGGTCTGGCGTGCATACAGTCTCAAGCACGCTGGCTTGTGAGCTTGAGTAACCGGGCACTTCACGGTTACTCGCAAGGCCAAGCTTCCCAATGGCTTGGGGAAAGCCCTTGCTCACTTGTACGCGTTGGCCCCTGGTCTGACACAAATGTGTCTCCTTGTGAGGCTATTTATAGCGCTGGTGTCTCTCCTGTCTGGTGTCTCCCTACTAGACTAGTATTAACTCTCTAACTCCTTATTGGGGATCCTGCGCTAGGATAAGAGAGAGTGAGTGAAACATTGAGTGATAGCGTGAAGGTGTGCGTCTGTCTGTGTGTGAGTGAGAAAAACAGAGAGTAAGAGAATGAGAGATAGAGTGAATAAAGATGGAGAGAGTGAATGAATGAGGAAAATAGTGAGTGAAAGAGAGAATGAGCGAGCGAGAGAGAGAGTGAGACAGTGGGATGTTAGTGTGTGTGTATGTGTGTGTGTGTGCATGCGTGTGAGTGTGTGTGTATGAAAGAGAGAGAGAGAGAGAGAGAGAGAGAAAGAGAGAGAGAGAGAGAGAGAGAGAGAGAGAGAGAGAGAGAGAGAGAGAGAGAGAGAGTTGAGCGCACGCATGCCATGTTACACGCGTGTCATGTAACACGCTAATCCATATGTTTGTGTATTCTCATCTGACATATTATCAGTTGAATGTCATTTGATTTCATCATGTGTAATATAAACTTATGTATATTACTGTAGTTTGAGTGAGAGAATCAGTGAGTGTGAATGAGAGACAGAGTGAGTGAGTGTGAGAGTGAATGTGTGTGTGTGTGTGTGTGTGTGCGCGTGTGTGTGTGTGTGTTTCTGTCATTGTGTGTATCTCTGTGTGTGGGAGCATCACTATTTTGTACGCCACACACGGTATATGTACACATTTTTCTACATGTTTAACATTTTTGTGAGACTGCCCACAACAATCGTCAGTGTGTGTGTGTGAGTAAAATGTGGGAGTCTGTTCATATTAGTTTCAATGATCACGCGAGGCATTATGTATGTGTCTAGATGTGGGGATGTGTGAGTGTGTGTGTGTGTGGGGGGGATGTGTGTGAGTGTGGGGATGTGTGTGAGGGGATGTGTGGGTGGGGGTATGCGTTTGGATGGATTGGGGTGTGTGGGTGTTGGTGGGTAGTGAGATTTAAGGGTGTTGGTGGGTGTTTGCGTGAGTGAATGTGTCGTGTTGTAAGTAGGGGGTGTGGGGGATGTGTGTATGGATGGGGGATGGTTGCGGGGGATGTGTGTATGGGTGGGGGATATGTGTAGCTGGGTGAAGATGTGTGGATGGTTAGGGGAAAGTATGTGTGGGTAGCGGGGTGTGTGGGTAGGAGATGTGTGTCGGTGAATTATGGAAGTAAGGGTGGGTTAGGGATATGTGGGTGGTGTGTGGGTCGGGGATGTGTGTGTGGTGTGTGGGTGGGTGTAAGTTTGTGGTGAGTGGTTGGGGGATAGTGTGTGGTGTGTGTGTGTGTGGGGGGGATGTGTGTGATGGGTGCGGGGAATGTGTGTATGGGTGGGAGAGCTTGTGTGAGTGTGTAGAGTATGTGTGGGTGGTGGGGGATTTTTGTGGGTGTCTGTGTGTGGCTGAAGAACGTATAGGTGGGTGAGGGATGTGTGTGTGTCGGAGCAGGATGTGTGAGTGTGTGGAGGATGTGTGTGGGTGGGGGTATATGTGATCGAGAGATGTTTGGTTAGGTGTGGGTGGTTGCGGGGTATGTGGGTGCTTAGTGGAGAATGTGTGGGTGAGTAAGTGTGTGTGTCTGTTGGTGGATGGGTTGAGGATGTGTGTGTGGGTTGGGAGATGTGTGTGGTGTGATGGTTGGGGATATGTGTATGGTGTGTGGGTGGGGATGTGTGCGTGGGTGGGGGATTTGTGTGGTGTTTGTTTATGTGCGTTGTGGGTGGGTGAGGCTACCTGTGTGGATGTGGATTGGGGATATGTTTGTGGTGTGTATGTGGGGATATTGTGTGGTATGTGGGTGAAGGATATGTATGTTGTGTGAGATGGGGGGATGTTTTGGTGTGTGGGTGGTGGATGTGTGGGATGTGTGGGTGGGGGATACCTGTGTGTGGTTTATGGGTGGGGAATATTGGGTGGGTGGGGGATATGTGTGTGTATGGGGTGTGAGTTAGTGCATGTGTTGATGGGTGCAGGGAATGTGTGTATGGGTGGGAGAGATTGTGTGAGTGTGTAGAGTATGTGTGGGTGGTGGGGGATTTTTGTGGGTGTGTGTGTGTGGCTGAAGAACGTATAGGTGGGTGAGGGCTGTGTGTGTGTGTCGGAGCAGGATGTGTGAGTGGGTGGAGGATGTGTGTGGGTGGAGGTATGTTTGATCGAGAGATGTTTGGTTAGGGGTGGGTGGTTGCGGGGTATGTGGGTGCTTAGTGGAGGATGTGTGGGTGAGTGAGTGTGTGTGTCTGTTGGTGGATGGGTGGGGGATGTGTGTGTGGGTGGGGAGATGTGTGTGGTGTGATGGTTGGGGATATGTGTATGGTGTGTGGGTAGGGATGTTTGCGTGGGTGGGGGATTTGTGTGGTGTTTGTTTATGTGCGTTGTGGGTGGGTGAGGCTACCTGTGTGGATGTGGATTGGGGATATGTTTGTGGTGTGTATGTGGGGATATTGTGTGGTATGTGGGTGAAGGATATGTATGTTGTGTGAGATGGGGGGATGTTTTGGTGTGTGGGTGGTGGATGTGTGGGATGTGTGGGTGGGGGATACCTGTGTGTGGTTTATGGGTGGGGAATATTGGGTGGGTGGGGGATATGTGTGTGTATGGGGTGTGAGTTAGTGCATGTGTTGATGGGTGCGGGGAATGTGTGTATGGGTGGGAGAGATTGTGTGAGTGTGTAGAGTATGTGTGGGTGGTGGGGGATTTTTGTGGGTGTGTGTGTGTGGCTGAAGAACGTATAGGTGGGTGAGGGCTGTGTGTGTGTCGGAGCAGTATGTGTGAGTGGGTGGAGGATGTGTGTGGGTGGAGGTATGTTTGATCGAGAGATGTTTGGTTAGGGGTGGGTGGTTGCGGGGTATGTGGGTGCTTAGTGGAGGATGTGTGGGTGAGTGAGTGTGTGTGTCTGTTGGTGGATGGGTGGGGGATGTGTGTGTGGGTGGGGAGATGTGTGTGGTGTGATGGTTGGGGATATGTGTATGGTGTGTGGGTAGGGATGTTTGCGTGGGTGGGGGATATGTGTGGTGTTGGGGTATGTGCGTGGTGGGTGGGTGAGGCTATCTGTGTGGATGTGGATTGGGGATATGTTTGTGGTGTTTATGTGGGGATATTGTGTGGTATGTGGGTGAAGGATATGTATGTGGTGTGAGATGGGGGGATGTTTTGGTGTGTGGCTGTGGGATGTGTGGGTTAGGGATGTGTGGTATGTGTGGGTGGGGGATACCTGTGTGTGGTGTATGGGTGGGGAATATTGGGTGGGTGGGGGATATGTGTGTGTTTGGGATGTGAGTTAGTGCATGTGTTGATGGGTGTTGATTTATGTGTGGGTGGTGGGGTGTATGTGTGAGTGGGTTTGGGATATATAGGTGGGTAGGGAGATGTGTGTTTGTGGGTAATGAGATGTCTGTTGGTGGGGATGTGTGTGTATGGGTTGGGGATATGTGTGTGGGTGCGTGATGTATGGGTTGGTGGCGGTGTATGTGTGGGTGGTAAATGTGTGGTCGATGGAGGTGTGGTTGGGGGTTGGCTGGTTGGGGATGGGTGGATGGGTAGAGGATGTGTGAGTGGGGGATGGGTGTGTGGGTTAGGATGTGTATGTGGGTGGGTGCGGGATGTGTGGGTTGGTGGGGGATGTTTGTGTGGGTGGTGAGTGTGTGTGGGTTGGGGGAACGGATGAGGGCAGTGGTTCTGGGTGGGGATTGTGGGAGGGGGATTGGTCGATTGGTGGGGTATTATGTGTCCCTGGGTGTGTGTGTGTGAGTGGGTGTGTGTTTGTGTGTGTGGGGTGATGTGTGGGTGGGTGGGAGATGTGACTCATAACATGGTAATTTGCATTGCTTATGTTTACAACATTGATTTGACAATGTTTTTTTTTTCTTCCTATGTAAATGTATAATCATTGATGAACGATAGATGGGTGATTAGAAGTGCCGAAAATGGCCTGAGTGCCTAATTTGTGACCCTTTTAAAATAAAGTTGATTTGATTTGATTTGATTTGATTCATCCATGATTTACCATAACTTAGGCTGTCACTCTTTCCTCTGAATAGAGTTTGATGGAGAGGATGCTACCAACATGCAATAATTGCATGTGTTTCATGGTGGGAAATTCAAAGAGATATCTCATTGTTGCAAAGGGGTGTCTCGTACAGCCAAAAGTAATTATCTTCATATTGTATCTGTTCAGATCTACCAATCTAAATACTGCTGACTGTGAGGATGGCCAGAGCATACTCGATGTGTAAATAGATTAGTACCTAGGACAGAAGTACTATAGTATGTCCACATTTGTTTGTCTTCATTCACGATCAATTATTTTGAAAACTGTCTGTTGCATCGTTATGAAATTTTTCCAGCCGTCTTATATTTACCCCCACCCAAGGAATATGTCTTTGATAGGTCCAAAAACAACTTAAATCATTAAAAGCGGCGACATTCCTTTGATGTTTTGCTTAGCAACTAGTGATTTCTCGCTAAAAAAGTTATGTTTACGGTAATGGGAACCTGCAAATTCAGATGACAAACAAAGGCGTATCCGGATTCGTATGGGAGTGGGTGCAATGAAAGAAGTAGCTTACAATCGACAGGGTCGGCTGCATTGCACCGGGTTTTTATCCCATATGGCTCAGTTTCTTTCCGCAGCGCGGAAAGCGTCGCACAAAGCACGAACTCCGTAGCTCCAGCGACGACCCTCGGGAGTGTCCGAAAAAAAATGCACTCTTGAAATGAAGGACGCGGCCCGGAATCGAACATACAACCTTCAATCCATCCTTTCTCCAATAGTCCTCTTCCTCTTTCAACACATGGTCCTGACGTTTTTTTCCAGTAACTTTTATCAATATTTAATAGCGCGGACAGACAGAGAGATAGACAGACAGACAGACAGACAGATAGACAGACAGACAGACAGAAAGGTAGGTAGGTAGGTGGGTAGGTAGGCAGAAAGGTAGGTGGGTGGGTGGGTGGATGGCTGGCTGGCTGGCTGTCTGGGTGGGTGGATGGGTCGCTCGGTCGGTCGGCCGGCCGGCAGGCAGGCAGGCAGGTAGGCAGATGGATAGATAGATAGATAGATAAATAGATAGATAGATAGATAGATAGATAGATAGATAGATAGATAAGCATGCAGGCGGGCGGGCAGGCGTCGGGCAGGCAGAGAGGCAGGCAGGTGGGCAGATAGATAGATAGATAGAAAGATAGATAGATAGATAGATAAATAGATAGATAGATAGATAGATAGATAGATAGATAGATAGATAGATAGATAGATAGATTGATTGATTGATTGATTGATTGATTGATTCATTCATTGATAGATAGATAGATAGAGATAGATAGATAGATAGATAGATAGATAGATAGATAGATAGATAGATAAGCATTCAGGCAGGCAGGCGGGCGGGCGGGCAGGCAGGCAGGCAGGCAGGTAGGCAGACAGATAGATAGATAGATAGATAGATAGATAGATAGATAGATAGATAGATAGATAAATAGATAGATAGATAGATAGATAGATAGATAGATAGATAGATAGATAGATAGATAGATAGATAGATAGATAGATAGATAGATAGATAGATAGATAGATAGATAGATAGATAGAGAGAGATAGAAAAGCAGGCAGGCAGGCGGGCGGGCAGGCGTCGGGCAGGCAGGCAGGCAGGTGGGCAGATAGATAGATAGATAGATAGATAGATAGATAGATAGATAGATAGATAGATAGATAGATTGATTGATTGATTGATTGATTGATTGATAGAGATAGATAGATAGATAGATAGATAGATAGATAGATAGATAGATAGATAGATAGATAGATAGATAGATAGATAGATAAGCATGCAGGCAGGCAGGCAGGCGGGCGGGCAGGCAGGCAGGCATGCGGGCGTGCAGGCAGGTAGGCAGATAGATAGAACGAACGAACGAACGAACGATCGAACGAACAAACTTTATTTTCAAAGGGTTAAGAATTGGGCACGCAGGCCCGTCTAACATTCTGCCCTTCTATCACTCTCTTTCATACATTATTTGATTCACACATCATTCAAGGCTAACAAAGAACAGTAACAATATAAAAGATATGCATTATAAAGGCATGGGCAAAATGCAAACATCAAAACTACACGACACAGTAATATTAGATAATGGTCTGACACTTGTTATTAGCCATGTGGAATATACTGGCCTACAAAAAGGTGATTGGCTGTTATTCTAGGGTTTTGTTATTATTATTATTATTATCTCAATTATTAAGGGGGAAGGTAATCCGTATTGAGATAGTGTTCGAATAATTTGCGATTATATGAATAGGGATTGGTGATGTCTTTGATTTCTTATGGAAGATTGTTCCACAGCTGAGATGCAGAGTACGTTAAGCTTGTTTTGTATAAGTCAATCCTAGGCTTCGGAATGTGTAGTATATTTAAACGTTTACTGTGTCTAGCATTATATTTAAACAAAGGCCAAAGGTAATTTGGGGCATTCCGATGCAGGATTTTGTGAATAAGTTTAGCTTTATTGAAAATCAGGCGTTTGCGGAATGATAGTAACTGAAGGCGTTTATACAGGCTAGGATTGTCAGATAAATGTTTGCTGTAAATTAGGCTCATGGCCCGTTTCTGGAGTGAGTAAATTCGCTTTGTGTTTGAATTAGAACAACTGTCCCAGATTGTAGAGCAGTAGTCAATGTGTGTCTGTATATGAGAAGTATAGAATAGTTTCATTGTGTCCTCATCAAGGAAGTTTTTAATCTTTGCGAGTTGATAGACTTTTTTCGCTGTTTGTTTAATGAGCGCTTGAACATGGGAATTAAATGTTAGGTTTCTATAAATGATTAGGCCTAATGTTTTGTGCTCAATTACACTTTCTAAGGCATGTTATCGATGCGAAGTTGAAGTGATGTGTGTGGGCTTAGAGTTTGAAGTCTTTGTCTGGTTGTTAACAACATTGCTTTTGTTTTAGTGATGTTAATTTGCATACGGTTTGAATATCTCCACTTAACTACATTATTTAATTCTTGTTGTAAAGACGACTCCAGTAAAATACAGTTTTCAGCGTTTGTGTACACCGTACAGTCATTTGCAAATAGATCGCAGGACGACGAAAGATGCAAAGGTAGATCGTTAATATATATGGCAAATAATAGAGGGCCAAGAATAGAGCCTTGCGGTTCTCCAATATTGAAGGTAGTGGTTTGAGACATAGATTTATTGTGTGATACTACTTGCTTTCTGTTTGATAGAAAATATGATATTAGAGTGACTACATTAAGGCCAATTTTCATTGTCTCGAGTTTTTTAATTAAAATAACATGGTCTATCATATCAAATGCCTTCTTGAAATCAATAAACACAGTTCCACATAGACTGTTTAATTTATATTCTTGTGCCAATTTTCTATCATGTTTGTTAGGGCCGTATGGCAAGAATATTTTGGTCGAAATCCTGATTGGCTGTCAATAATAAGCTTGTTGCGAACTAGATACTGTAATGTTACTTTATGGATGTGTTTTTCTAGTGGCTTAGATAGTGATGATAGTAAGGAAATGGGTCTGTAATTGTTCGGGAGACCATTTTCCAATGAACCAGATTTAAGAAGAGGGTACACTTTAGCGATTTTGAGAGCTGATGGAAAGTGGCCTTTGGTTAGACACTGATTATATACATAGGTTAGTGATGTACAAATCACTGGCGCAGCACAACCGAGAATCCGGTTGCTGATTTCATCTAACCCAGATGAGGTTGTGTTTTTTAGGTTACTGAGGTAAGTGAATACTTCAGTGATTGTCATTAGCGGTATGTCGGAAAGAATATCGAGGGAGCATCTATTCTCGCAAAACGATGACAATAAAGATAAGTTGCAAGGAGAATTAGGTATTGAAGCCTGCAACTGGTCTATGTCAGTTTGAAAAAAATAACTGAATTGGTCGCATGTAATATGATTTGATGGTAAAGAATTTCGGAAGTTATAATTGTTTGTCAAGGTGTTAATTGCCTTCCATATATCCTTACTATTTGTTTTATCCATTACTAAGTTCTTAAAGTAATTTTTCTTTTCCCGTCGTATGCTATATTGAACTTTGTTTCTAAGAGTACGGTATGCACTGAGATCCCGCTTTTTATGTGCTTTATCTCTGTCTCTCATAATTTCAAGTATTTCCTGGGTGATCAAAGGTGGCTTGACGTGGTGTTTTACTCGAACTTCCTTATCTGGCACATGTCTATCAAAAACATCAATAACGGTTTTCGTCCAGAATTCCAGAGCGTCATCCGGGTCAGGAAGCTGATAAACACTGTCTAGAGGTGAACTGAGCAAGTCCTGTAAAAATGCGTTTTGGTTGAAATTTTTGTAACTTCTATATTTTACACTTATGTGTTTATGTTTAGGAGTTTTAATTCGTTTTTTAGACCACGTGCAGCATATTGGGTAGTGATCACTCATTGCACAATTTGGTACGGTGCATTCTATGATGTTGTCTGAGCAAGTTACATAAATGTTATCTATGACTGTTGAAGATGACTTTGTTACTCTAGTAGCTTGTTGTACTATTTGTTGGAAATTGTATGATGCAATTATATTTCCCCATATTATGTTGGATTTGTTGGTGTCAATGTTAAAGTCTCCGAGTAGTATAACTTCCTTCCCAGAAGCGAAAACCACATCCATCATGGTAGTGAAGTTTTCGTACCAGACGTGTCCAGCACTGGGATTTCTATAAAGGTAGCCAATTATCAGGGGTGTGCGGTTTTGAAGTTTTAGCTCTAGCCAGATACATTCTATTTCGCAAGTTTCAAAGTCTAGCCTACGGTGAGCATTTAGTAAATTAGAAACATAGGTTATTATGCCTGTCTCTTGTTTCCTACAGGGATCCCTTCTAAAAACTTTGTTCCCTTTAATAGAGATGTCCTCATCTGAAATTGTATCATTAAGCCTACTTTCACTAAGGCCGAATAAATGAAAATTTTGATTAAGAATAGAAGATAACTCTGGTAGCTTGTTAAATAAGCTGCAAATGTTTAAGTGTCCTAGGCGTATTCCTGACTTATTGAGCCAGTGTTGCCACTTCTCAGACATTTCATCCATGAAGAAAGTGTAAATTCGTCAAAGTTAAGCTAAAATACAAGATCATAAAAAATAAATCACAATTACATTAACTTACAAAATATCAGTAATACAAATAAATAAGTAAATGACAATATTATAACGATATAACTAATTAGACCAACGAATATAATGCAAACAAGGAACAAAACGAATTAAAGACCATACAACAAATAATTAACTTGAAAAAGAACTACTTCACAAGCTAAGTACCAACTGTTATCCAAAAGAATCAATAAATGACTATACAAGTCAATGTCTCTGTTTAAAGCGGGGAGTGAAGACCCCCTCACTCAGGGTATTAAGGCGATAAAAAGTATTATAAAAGATATCTAAGTGTCAATCTCTGTGACTTCAATACGAGTCAATGTTTACAGCCGCGTACAATCTAATTCGTTGCTATATAAATCAATAACCAAGTATGCGCATAAACTTTATAGGAGAGGCCCTTTCTTGTACCGAGATCCGGTGTTGCTTTGTGCTGAATTGCTAGTAAATACCAGGCTGTGTTGGTCCTTGGTACAGCGACATCATAAATGCCTGCCGAAGTGAAGTTGGGCTAAACCGTGTGAGGTATAACAACTCTGGGTTACAATGGAGTGGATACTGTTGATTTCTCACGGGTGTGTAACGACTTCCAACTACAGGCTCTGATTCGTGGCTAACAGGAGGCTGTGGTGGCACGTTATTGATACTACTGGATTGATCCTTGCTGTGGAGAAGAGGGAACGTATCTTCATAATTATCACCCTCCTGCGTAGATAGATAGATAGATAGATAGATAGAACGAACAGACTTTATTTTCAAAGGGTAACAAATTGGGCACGCAGGCCCGTCTTACATTCGGCCCTTCCATTCACTCATCTTTCTTTCATCAACAATGCATAGGAAAAAACATTGTCACATGAAGTTTGTAAACATAAACAATGCATATTACTATGTTATGAGACACATCCACCACCCACCCACACATCCCCCATTCACTCCAACTCCCCCACCCATCCACACACATAACCCACACACACATACATTCCCCCACCCATCCACCACATCCCTACACCTACACATCTCCCCACCCATACACACCTCTCACCCACCAAACATCCCATCCACCCACACCCCAAGCACACATTCAATAACCCACACATCCCCCACCTACACACATCTCCCCACCCACTCACATATCCTCTACCCGTCCCATTACCCACCAACAATCACTCACCCACATATCCTCCTCCACCCACACACCTCCACCCACTCAGCCAAACACACATTCCTCAACAACACACACATCTCCCCGACAACTCACATATACCGCACCTACCCACACACAAATTCCGCACCCACCCACATAATCTCCCATCTCCCCCAGTCAACTCACAGATCCCGAGCCCACACCTACAAACATCCCCCACCATCTCCCAACCTGCACACACTCACCCACCCACATATCCTCTACCCACCCACACATCCTCTACCCACCCATCCCCCAACCAAACATCCCTTAACCACACACCCTTACTCATATACAATCACCCACCCACACATCCTCTACCCAACCACACATCCTCCATCCACCCATCCCATAGCCACACATCCCTTAACCACACAACCCTACCCATATACACACACATCCCCACCCACGCACAATCTCCCCACCCATACACACATCCCTCACACACATCCCCACCCACCAACACATCCCCCATTCACAAACACACCTCCCATCCACACACACACACAACCCACACACACATCCCCAACTCATACACTCATCCCCTCACACATCCCTAGACACACGTACTTATCCCTCAACCACTAACACCCACACATCCCTAACCCACTCATCAACACATACATCTCCTATCTACCCACCCACACTCACACACCCCAACCACCCATCTAAGCACACATTCCCACCCTCACACACATCCTTCCCAACCCGCAAACCCAACCACACTTTCACCCACCCACACACACATCATTTATCCACACCCAGCTCCCCTCCCACACAACACAACACCCACACATCCCAAAGACAAATCAATCACCCCCACACACACACACACATCTCCCCACACATCTTCTACCCATACACAAATCCCCCAACTACAATCACCCTCACTACCCACACATACATCCTCCACCCAGCCTCACACCCCCACCCAGCCAGACATATCCCCCACCCACACACACATCTCCAAATCCATCACCCACACCCATCATGCACCCCTCCCCAACCCACATACATCCCCCACACATATCTCACCCACACACACTCCCCACCCATCCACCCAAACATCCCACACCCAGACACATCCCTCACCCACACCCCCAAACCCACAACCACCCCCACCTGCACACATCTCCCACCCACCACATATCCCCACACCCACATCTCCCCACCCATACATATACCCCCACCCATCCCATAACCCACCATCAATCATCCACCAACATATCCTCCACCACCCACTCACCCACAACCACCTAGCCAAACACACATCCCCACCCACACACGCATCTCCCCGCCAACCCATATATCCCTCGCGTATCCACACACAAATCCCCCACCCACCCACACAATCCCACCCTGCCCATCCACACACACACATAGATAGATGAATAGATATATAGATAGATAGATAGATAGATAGATAGATAGATAGATAGATAGATAGACAGACAGATAGATAGATAGATAGATAGATAGATAGATAGATAGATAGATAGATAGATAGATAGATAGATAGATAGATAGATAGATAGATAGATTGATAGATAGATAGATAGATAGATAGAACGAACAAACAAACTTTATTTTCAAAGGGTTAATAATTGGGCACGCAGGCCCGTCTAACATTCTGCCCTTCTATCACTCTCTTTCGTACATTATTTCATTCACACATCATTCAAGGCTAACAGAGAACAACAACAATATAAAGGATATGCATTATAAAGGCATGGGCAAAATGCGAACATCAAAACTACACGACACAGTAATATTGGATAATGGTCTGACACTTGTTGTTAGCCATGTGGAATATACTGGCCTACCAAAAGGGGACTGGCTGTTATACTAGGGTTTTGTTATTATTATTATTATCTCTATTATTAAGGGGGAAGGTAATCCATATTGAGATAGTGTTCGAATAATTTGCGATTATATGAAAAGGGATTGGTGATGTCTTTGATTTCTTGTGGAAGATTGTTCCACAGTTGAGCTGCAGAGTACGTTAAGCTTGTTTTGTATAAGTCAATCCTAGGCTTCGGAATGTGTAGTATATTTAAACGTTTACTGTGTCTAGCATTATATTTAAAACAATGGCCAAAGGTAATTTGGGGCATTCCGATGCAGGATTTTGTGAATAGTTTAGCTTTATTGAAAAGCAGGCGTTTGCGGAAGTGGTAGTAACTGAAGGCGTTTATACAGGCTAGGATTGTCAGTTAAATGTTTGCTAGTAAATTAGACTCATGGCCCGTTTCTGGAGTGAGTAAAGTCGCTTGTGTTTGAATTAGAACAACTGTCCCAGATTCGTAGAGCAGTAGTCAAAGGTGTGTCTGTATATGAGAAGTATAGAATAGTTTCATTGTGTCCTCATCAAGGAAGTTTTTAATCTTTGGCGAGTTGGATAGACTTTTTTCGCTGTTTGTTTAATGAGCACTTGAACGTGGGAATTAAAGGTTAGGTTTCTATAAATGATTAAGGCCTAATGTTCTGTGCTCAATTACACTTCTACTGGCATGTTATCGATGTGAAGTTGAAGTGATGTGTGTGAGCTTAGAGTCTTGAAGTCTTTGTCTGGTTGTTAATAACATTGATTTTGTTTTAGTGATGTTAATTTGCATACGGTTTGAATAGCTCCACCTAACTACATTATTTAATTCTTGTTGTAAAGACGACTCAAGTAAAATATAGTTTTCAGCGTTTGTGTACACTGTACAGTCGTCTGCAAATAGATCGCAGGACGACGAAAGATGCAAAGGTAGATCGTTAATATATATGGCAAATAGTAGAGAGCCAAGAATAGAGCCTTGCGGTACTCCAATATTGAAGGTAGTGGTTTGAGACAGAGATTTATTATGTGATACTACTTGCTTTCTGTTTGATAGAAAAGATGATATTAGAGTGACTACATTAAGGCCAATTTTCATTGTCTCAAGTTTTTTAATTAAAATAAGATTATCTATCATATCAAATGCTTTCTTGACATCAATAAACACAGTTCCAGATAGACTGTTGTTGTTTATATTCTGGTGCCAAGTTTCTATCATGTTTGCTAAGACCGTATGGCAAGAATATTGTGGTCGAAATCCTGATTGGCTGTCAACAATAAGCTTGTTGCGAACTAAATACTGTAATGTTACTTTATGGATGTGTTTTTCTAGTGGTTAGATAGTGATGATAGTAAAGAAATGGGTCTGTAATTGTTCGGGAGACCATTGTCTAATGAACCAGATTTAAGAAGAGGGTAAACTTTGGCGATTTTGAGAGCTGATGGAAAGTGGCCTTTGGTGAGACACTGATTATATACATAGGTTAGTGATATACAGATCACTGGCGCAGCACAACCGAGAATCCGGTTGCTGATTCGATCTAACCCAGATGAGGTTGTGTTTTTTAGGTTACTGAGGTAAGTGAATACTTCAGTGATTGTCATTAGCGGTATGTCGGAAAGAATATCGTGGGAGCATCTATTCTCGCAAAACGATGACAATAAGATAAGTTGCAAGGAGAATTAGGTATTGAAGCCTTCATCTGGTCTATGTCAGTTTGAAAAAAAAAATCACTGAATTGGTCGCATGTAATATGATTTGATGGTAAAGAATTGCGGAAGTTATACTTGTTTGTCAAGGTGGTAATTGCCTTCCATATATCCTTACTATTTGTTTTATCCATTACTAAGTACTTAAAGTAATTTTTCTTTTCCCGTCGTATGGTATATTGAACTTTGTTTCTAAGAGTACGGTATGCACTGAGATCCCGCTTTTATGTGCTTTATCTCTAGTCTCTCATAATTTCAAGTATTTCCTGAGTGATCCAAGGTGGCTTGACGTGGTGTTTTACTCGAACTTCCTTGACTGGCACATGTCTATCAAAACATCAATAAAGGTTTTCATCCAGAATTCCAGAGCATCGTCCGGGTCAGAAAGCTGATAAACATTGTCTAGAGGTGAACTGAGCAAGTCCTGTAAAAATGCGTTTTGGTTGAAATTTTTGTAACTTCTATATTTTACACTTATGTGTTTATGTTTAGGAGTTTAATTCCTTTTTTAGACCACGTGCAGCATATTGGGTAGTGATCGCTCATTGCAGAATTGGGTACGGTGCATTCTATGATGTTGTCTGAGCAAGTTACATAAATGTGATCTATGACTGTTGAAGATGACTTTGTTACTCTAGTAGCTTGTTGTACTATTTGTTGGAAATTGTATGATGCAATTATATTTCCCCATATTATGTTGGATTTGTTGGTGTCAATGTTAAAGTCTCCGAATAGTATAATTTCCTTCCCGGAAGCGAAAACCACGTCCATCATGGTAGTGAAGTTTTCGTACCAGACTTGTCCAGCACTGGGATTTCGATAGAGGTAGCCAATTATCAGGGGTGTGCGGTTTTGAAATTTCAGCTCTAACCAAATACATTCTATTTCGCAAGTTTCAAAGTCTAGTCTACGATGAGCAGGCAGGCAGGCAGGCAGGCGGGCGGGCAGGCAGGCAGGCAGGCAGCCAGGCAGGCAGGTAGGTAGGCAGATAGATAGATAGACAGACAGACAGACAGACAGACAGACAGACAGACAGACAGACAGACAGACAGACAGACAGACAGACAGACAGACAGACAGACAGATAGATAGATAGATAGATAGATAGATAGATAGATTAGATAGATAGATAGATAGATAGATAGATAGATAGATAGATAGATAGATAGATAGATAGATAGATAGATAGATAGGTAGGTAGGTAGATAGATAGATAGATAGATAGATAGATAAATAGATAGATAGATAGAGAGATAGATAGATAGATAGATAGATAGATAGATAGATAGATAGATAGATAGATAGATAGATAGATAGATAGATAGATAGATAGATAGATAGATAGATAGATAGATAGATCCCCGCCAGAAGCCGGGCCTTGTCAGCTAGTTTATTTATATAATCACGTTTCATGAAAGAACACCCATTTGGAGACACCTCTGAATCTTTGCGCTGTTTGTTTCAAAACGGAAATCAGGTGAAAATTTCAAAAAATGCCCGGGCGTCTCTTGGTGAAGCTGTAATACTGTTAAAATCATGGACTGTAATCTCTATGTCGTAATTAATATACCGCATATAAACTAACTTTGAAATCTGCTGTAAAATCTCCAGAACAAAATTTTTTTTGTTGGGTGGACATAATGATAAGGTTATATACTAAATCTCATCATTTTCCCTCAGTTGGTTACTGAGATATTGAATTTTATATTGAGGCAACAACAAAAAAAAACACACACACTATAGCAGTCTTTCTTCTCTTGTGTTGGTTGCCATGATTCTCTGTACTGATTGGCCTTATCTAGTCTTTCTTATACCCTGATTGACGTGTTCTTTGAGGGAGAGACTACAATCAGACCTCACACCCATATATGTCATCACCTTGGTTCTGGTCATGATTTTTCAGTCAATTCTCACTGCTGGCAGGAAGTTTTTAACAATGTGATTGTTTAGGGAGTATCGTGTCACTGATGCCTTTGTCGGAGTTGATAAACGTGCCCCAGAATCAACACCGTAGGAAGACATTCGATCAGTGTCGTCTTGTATGTCACTCTCAACCTCATTTGTATCTCTACCCTGTGGATACACCAGAATGACATCAGCAAATGGCAGTCCTACTCCAGCTATTGTTCAGTAAAAGGCACCGCATACACATTTAATGATACTGTATTATATGCATCTTCTAAAATCCGTGGCGGGCAACACACACCTTTCCTCATACATGAAACAGTTAATAAATGTTATGGGCAAAGACCGTCACACTGAGCCTAACTGTTTATTGCATTTGAATCCGCCAAGTTACTCCAAGTCTCAAGCAAGTCCATGAGCTATTATTTTCTCTAATAACCCTGCCTTCAGTGTTCTGCATCTGTATAATTATGAATCCGCTGATGTTGGAATGGTCTTTGTTCAGCTTCGGCAGCGGTACGCAAATAACTGTGTAGCCATCCCTCTTTAACATGACCTCTCTTGATAGGTGGCGTGAAATCCTCATTCAACTTCTTCCATATCATCATCGAACATCGCCAGTAGATTCAAATATTTTATGTCGTCGGAGCATTGAGTATTGAAGGTGTTGTTGTGCAATGATTATAGTTTTTTGCCCAATCTGGACTAGCTCGCACAACTGAGGCGTATGCCATTGTAGTCCTCAAGCCCCGGTAATGACGCGGATCTTTTTCTCGTGGACCTCTAGTAATAAAATTGCCCCTGATCTCTGGGTAGTGAGATCGGACGCCCGTGTGTATTGTTGCACACGTAAAAAATTCCTTGGCAGTTGGAAATCGAAAAAGAGTAGCCTAACGGCGCTGCCCGGGCAAAATTTCGAGTTAAAAGTCTACCCAAGTATTTCAAGATCCTCGCCGGTGCTACGGAGTTCTTGCACTGAGCTGAGTTTCTCCAGACTCAGGTTTGAGTTAGGAGGAGAACGGAGCACTTATGGGTTGCACCCGTGTGCCGTGATCCATCGACTAAACTAAACTAAACTAAACTGTCTTCTCTCATTGTAGTCCTCGGTCTTTCAGTCCAATCGTCTCTATGTAGTGTGCAATAAGGACGTTTACTTTATCCGCATTCGATTTTTTGTTTGCCATGTGAGAACTGTCTCCCCCGATGGTGTTTCCACCTTGTCGTGGTGGGGGAGCTTGAGTTTCTCAATGACCCTGAGAGCTATGCCGGCGGTAGCGTAGCTACCAGCAGGGCCTCCCAAGCCGGACAGGTCAAAGGGTAGAGAACAGACAAAGAGAAACACCCTGGTCCTCCAGGTTGGGGGTTGAAGCGTGGGGTTAACATCCCCACCTTTGTAAAAACCTTTCTTTGTTACGAAACAAATACATGAGCCTCGATATCGGACTGACTTATCTGGACAACGACCTTGGAACGTTAAAGGACTTTTGAGATTTGGAACATGGAATGTACGGACACTATATCGAGCTGGAGCGGCCGAAGAACTAACCCGGGAGCTGGTTGAATATCAAATGGATATCACAGCAATTCAAGAAATAAGGTGGCCAGGAGAGGGTACTTTAGAGCAAAATGGAATGATTATAATATATGGAGGAAACACCCAAAATAAACATGAATTAGGAACAGGATTTGTCATCAAAAAAGAGTTATGGGGGAACATTTTAAACTTTAAAGCTTTTAATGACAGGATTAGTAAATTACGAATAAAAGGTAAATGGAAAAATATAACGATGATTAATGTACATGCACCTACTGAAGAGAAAGAAGATGATATTAAAGAAGACTTTTATAATGATCTGGAAGATGTCATAGAAGAAACCCCCAAACAGGACATCCTGATTGTGCTGGGAGACTTCAATGCAAAAATAGGTAGAGAGCAAACTAATAAAAAAGTGGCCGGTATGGAAAGCCTACATACAACTTCAAATGATAATGGATGGAGAGTCATCAACCTGGCAGAAGCCAAAGGACTGCAGATTAGCAGTACCAGACTACAAAGAAAGGATATACACAAACAAACTTGGAAATCATGTGACAAGAGAACCTATAATCAAATAGATCACATTTTAATTAACAACAGAAATGCATCAAACATACAGCAAGTCAGAAGTTATAGAGGAGCTGAGTGCCACAGTGACCATTTCCTCGTTGGAGCAAAATTTAAAATAAAACTTAAGAGAGCTTTCTATACTAAATTACAAAGATTACACCCAACATATAACAGAGAAAAACTACAAGACATTACAGTCAAAGAGAAATTTACAGATGAAATAAAATGTAAACTTGAAATTTGCAAAACCCTTTGGAGGAAAGCGTTGACCAAACTTGGTTGAACATCAAGAATACAATTCAATCTACCGCAGAAGAATGTCTCGGTGTGTCAACCACGCATAGAAAGAACAGATGGTTCAATCAAAAATGTGAAGAAGCAGTCACTAGGAAGAAGAATGCCAGACATGTATGGTTAAATGACATCAATAACATCCAAAAGGAAGAGCATTATAGAAATGAATGTAAAGAGGCTACAAAAATAGTCAGACAGCAGAAGCGAGAATATATGAGTAATATAATCAAAGATATGGAAACTAATCACCAGAAAAATGAATCCAGAAAATTTTTTAAAGTACTGAAGCCAATGAAACGAGGGCACCAACAAAACACATATGGTTTAAAAGACAAAAATGGGAATATGATAAATACCAATGAGGAAATGTGCAACACATGGAAAGAATATTTTATTGAATTACTAAATTGTGAAGCTCCAAGTAACATTTTCCCACAGGAAGAGGTTCTAACATGCGAACCACAAATTGAAGAACCTACATTTGAAGAAATCCTATATGTAATCACACGACTTAAAAACAATAAGGCAACTGGGACTGATGGAATTGCTGCTGAATTTATAAAGGCAGGTGGCCATGCATTACATCTAAAGCTATACGAACTAATAATAAAAATCTGGAGGACAGAAGAATTACCCCATGACTGGAAAGAGTCATTATTGATACCTATCTTTAAGAAAGGAGACAAGTTCCAATGTGGAAATTATAGAGGAATATCACTACTGTCCACAAGCTATAAGATACTATCCGCAGTATTACTAAATAGACTAAAACCATATTCAGAAGACATATTAGGTGACTACCAGGCGGGTTTTAGACAAAACAGATCAACAATAGATCAGATATTTATCTTACGACAAATAGCCGAGAAACATTGGGAATATAAAAGAGATCTCCATAACATTTTTGTGGATTTTAAAAAGGCTTATGATAGTGTCCATAGGAATAGTCTATGGAATGTTATGCAGGAATTTGGAATACCAAGGAAGTTAATTAACATGACCAAACTATGCATGGAAGATACTTATAATATAGTAACATATAAAGGCAGGAAATCAGACCCCTTCCAAATAACATCTGGCTTGAAACAGGGTGATGCACTATCGCCGCTACTCTTCAATCTGGCTCTAGAGAAAGTTGTAAGGAAGGTAAAGGAGGAATGTGATATTGGAGGAACATCCAAGCTGCTTGGTTATGCAGATGATATAGATATTATAGGGCAAAGTGAACAAAAGACATTAGAAATATTGACTCACTTAAAGGAAAAAGCCCAACAGATGGGGCTGGTTATCAACCAAGATAAGACAGAATATATGGTAATTTCAAGAGACGGAATGGCTAAAAACTCTGGCCACATACAAATAGATAATATGACCATTAAAAGAACGGAAACATACAAATACCTGGGTACAATCTTCAACTGCTCCAACATCATAAGGGAAGAAATACAAACTAGAATCAACTCTGGAAATAAGATATACTATGCACTACAACATCTACTAAAATCAAAGGCGCTATCTCGTAACACCAAAATCACAATATACAAAACACTGATCAGACCAGTTGTGCTGTATGGCTCTGAAACCTGGAGTACAACGAAAGGAGACGAAGCCTTGTTACAAACCTTTGAGAACAAAATTTTAAGACGCATCTTTGGACCCATTAGGGATACACAAAGTGGAGAGTGGAAAAGAAGAAGTAACAAAGACATTTATGATTTGTTTAAGTCCCCGCTAATCACTGGTATCATGAAGGCTAATAGACTACAATGGCTGGGGCATATAGAAAGAATGGAAGATAATAGGGAAACAAAACTCGCTTACACTCAGGAAATAAATGACCGTAGACCCCGAGGTAGACCAAGAAGGCGGTGGAGAGATAATATACATACAGACCTACAAGCACTTGGAATCAACGACTGGCAAGAGAAGGTCCACCAGAGAGACGAATGGAGACAGATTGTATTTGCAGCAAAGAACCTCAATGGCTCGGAACGCTGAAGAAGAAGAAGAATGTGAGAACTGTACTTTGAACGTATGGGATACTCATAGGTTATAAGGCAACGTTCATGCTCTTATGAAGGCGCCAGAATGTCACAAGAGATCTCATTGAAATGATTCTTTCAGAAGTATCGCTATTTCTCGGCTTTGACCTGAGAAAATGTATCATCCTATGCGTATCCTTCGCGTTCTTGAGGAGCTCACACTGTGACATTATAGCCTTTCTGGCTTTCTGCCATACTTTGATATACTGCCTCTTTCCCAGAGACGATTTCTCGATGTCTTTCTTCCACCATGCAGGTAGCAACCATTTTCGGATTACGTTTAGTTGTAACTTTCAGAAGTCCCTGTGTGATAAATGATGCTAATAATAATAATGTTAAAATATAACCACGCCCAACAAATCGACGTTTGATCTTACATATCTTCACAACGAACAACATAAACAACAGATCCAAATAAAAATGGCATTCCAACATGTATTGCCAAATTAAAAAATAAAACGTAACCAAAACAAATGTAGCTATCGAATATTAATAGGGTATCATGCATTCTCCGTTTCTAGGAAGGTTTCGCAGGAGTTCAGTTGTTACAGATTGCAAATAAAAACATGTGAGACCAAAGACGGGGAAACAGACTCAGCAAAGTTATACAGTGACATCTCTAGCAATATTGATTTACGCTGGAATATGTTCTCAAAGAACGGGTGTTCACATGATAAACAAAAATGCAAATGAATTTACCCCTGACATCATAGAAGAACAGATGCATATGTGTCTATGGTCTTGAAAGGTTAAGGCCTAAACTTATCATTTTAAACATCTGTATTGTGTTGAAATTATATTTATTATAATCTACATTGGCATTCAATTAATATAACTATGCACAGGTGTACACTTACAATAAAGTACAGTTGGGTCGCGGGTAGAGAAGGATTAAGTAGTAGTGTAGTAGTAGTAGTAGTATTAGTAGTAGTATTAATAGTAGTAGTAGTAGTAGTAGTAGTAGTAATAGTAGTAGTAGTAGTAGTAGTAGTAGTAGTAGTAGTAGTAGTAGTAGTTGTAGTAATAGTAGTAGTAGTAATAGTAGTAGTAGTAGTAGTAGTAGTAGTAGTAGTAGTAGTAGTAGTAGTAGTAGTAGTAGTAGTAGTAGTAGTAGCAGCAGCAGCAGCAGCAATAGTAGTAGTAGTAATAGTATAGTAGTAGTAGTAGTAGTAGTAGTAGTAGTAGTAGTAGCAGCAGTAGTAGTAGTAGTAGTAGTAGTAGTAGTAGTAGTAGTAGTAGTAGTAGTAGTAGTAGTAGTAGTAGTAGTAGTAGTAGTAGTAGTAGTAGTAGTAGTAGTAGTAGTAGTAGTAGTAGTAGTAGTAGTAGTAGTAGTAGTAGTAGTAGTAGAATATAAAGAGGAGCGAGAAGAAGAAGAAGAAGAAGAAGAAGAAGAAGAAGAAGAAGAAGAAGAAGAAGAAGAAGAAGAAGAAGAAGAAGAAGAAGAAGAAGAAGAAGAAGAAGAAGAAGAAGAAGAAGAAGAAGAAGAAGAAGAAGAAGAAGAAGAAGAAGAAGAAGAAGAAGAAGAAGAAGAAGAAGAAGAAGAAGAAGAAGAAGAAGAAGAAGAAGAAGAAGAAGAAGAAGAAGAAGAAGAAGAAGAAGAAGAAGAAGAAATTAAGTAAACGGAAGATAAAGAAGAAGTAAAAGAAAAATTTGCTATTTGCTGAACATATTCCACTGGCAGACAGTTGCTTGATGACATGGTTTCGCCATTAAGCTGACACATGTTTTGTTTTGTGTATGGAAGTCATGCCACTCATCAACACATACATCTCCTATCTACCCACCCACACTCACACACCCCAACCACCCATCTAAGCACACATTCCCACCCTCACACACATCCTTCCCAACCCGCAAACCCAACCACACTTTCACCCACCCACACACACATCATTTATCCGCACCCAGCTCCCCTCCCACACAACACAACACCCACACACATCCCAAAGACAAATCAATCACCCCCCCACACACACACATCTCCCCACACATCTTCTACCCATACACACATCCCCCAACTACAATCACCCTCACTACCCACACATACATCCTCCACCCAGCCTCACACCCCCACCCAGCCAGACATATCCCCCACCCACACACACATCTCCAAATGCATCACCAACACCCATCATGCACCCCTCCCCAACCCACATACATCCCCCACACATATCTCACCCACACACACTCCCCACCCATCCACCCAAACATCCCACACCCAGACACATCCCTCACCCACACCCCCAAACCCACAACCACCCCCACCTGCACACATCTCCCACCCACCACATATCCCCACACCCACATCTCCCCACCCATACATATACCCCCACCCATCCCATAACCCACCATCAATCATCCACCAACATATCCTCCACCACCCACTCACCCACAACCACCTAGCCAAACACACATCCCCACCCACACACGCATCTCCCCGCCAACCCATATATCCCTCGCGTATCCACACACAAATCCCCCACCCACCCACACAATCCCACCCTGCCCATCCACACACACACATAGATAGATGGATAGATATATAGATAGATAGATAGATAGATAGATAGATAGATAGATAGATAGACAGACAGATAGATAGATAGATAGATAGATAGATAGATAGATAGATAGATAGATAGATAGATAGATAGATAGATAGATAGATAGATAGATAGATTGATAGATAGATAGATAGATAGATAGAACGAACAAACAAACTTTATTTTCAAAGGGTTAATAATTGGGCACGCAGGCCCGTCTAACATTCTGCCCTTCTATCACTCTCTTTCGTACATTATTTCATTCACACATCATTCAAGGCTAACAGAGAACAACAACAATATAAAGGATATGCATTATAAAGGCATGGGCAAAATGCGAACATCAAAACTACACGACACAGTAATATTGGATAATGGTCTGACACTTGTTGTTAGCCATGTGGAATATACTGGCCTACCAAAAGGGGACTGGCTGTTATACTAGGGTTTTGTTATTATTATTATTATCTCTATTATTAAGGGGGAAGGTAATCCATATTGAGATAGTGTTCGAATAATTTGCGATTATATGAAAAGGGATTGGTGATGTCTTTGATTTCTTGTGGAAGATTGTTCCACAGCTGAGATGCAGAGTACGTTAAGCTTGTTTTGTATAAGTCAATCCTAGGCTTCGGAATGTGTAGTATATTTAAACGTTTACTGTGTCTAGCATTATATTTAAACAAAGGCCAAAGGTAATTTGGGGCATTCCGATGCAGGATTTTGTGAATAAGTTTAGCTTTATTGAAAATCAGGCGTTTGCGGAATGGTAGTAACTGAAGGCGTTTATACAGGCTAGGATTGTCAGATAAATGTTTGCTGTAAATTAGGCTCATGGCCCGTTTCTGGAGTGAGTAAATTCGCTTTGTGTTTGAATTAGAACAACTGTCCCAGATTGTAGAGCAGTAGTCAATGTGTGTCTGTATATGAGAAGTATAGAATAGTTTCCTTGTGTCCTCATCAAGGAAGTTTTTAATCTTTGCGAGTTGATAGACTTTTTTCGCTGTTTGTTTAATGAGCGCTTGAACATGGGAATTAAATGTTAGGTTTCTATAAATGATTAGGCCTAATGTTTTGTGCTCAATTACACTTTCTAAGGCATGTTATCGATGCGAAGTTGAAGTGATGTGTGTGGGCTTAGAGTTTGAAGTCTTTGTCTGGTTGTTAACAACATTGCTTTTGTTTTAGTGATGTTAATTTGCATACGGTTTGAATATCTCCACTTAACTACATTATTTAATTCTTGTTGTAAAGACGACTCCAGTAAAAATACAGTTTTCAGCGTTTGTGTACACCGTACAGTCATTTGCAAATAGATCGCAGGACGACGAAAGATGCAAAGGTAGATCGTTAATATATATGGCAAATAATAGAGGGCCAAGAATAGAGCCTTGCGGTTCTCCAATATTGAAGGTAGTGGTTTGAGACATAGATTTATTGTGTGATACTACTTGCTTTCTGTTTGATAGAAAATATGATATTAGAGTGACTACATTAAGGCCAATTTTCATTGTCTCGAGTTTTTTTAATTAAAATAACATGGTCTATCATATCAAATGCCTTCTTGAAATCAATAAACACAGTTCCACATAGACTGTTTAATTTATATTCTTGTGCCAATTTTCTATCATGTTTGTTAGGGCCGTATGGCAAGAATATTTTGGTCGAAATCCTGATTGGCTGTCAATAATAAGCTTGTTGCGAACTAGATACTGTAATGTTACTTTATGGATGTGTTTTTCTAGTGGCTTAGATAGTGATGATAGTAAGGAAATGGGTCTGTAATTGTTCGGGAGACCATTTTCCAATGAACCAGATTTAAGAAGAGGGTACACTTTAGCGATTTTGAGAGCTGATGGAAAGTGGCCTTTGGTTAGACACTGATTATATACATAGGTTAGTGATGTACAAATCACGTCGTCTTGTATGTCACTCTCAACCTCATTTGTATCTCTACCCTGTGGATACACCAGAATGACATCAGCAAATGGCAGTCCTACTCCAGCTATTGTTCAGTAAAAGGCACCGCATACACATTTAATGATACTGTATTATATGCATCTTCTAAATCCGTGGCGGCAACACACACCTTTCCTCATACATGAAACAGTTAATAAATGTTATGGGCAAAGACCGTCACACTGAGCCTAACTGTTTATTGCATTTGAATCCGCCAAGTTACTCCAAGTCTCAAGCAAGTCCATGAGCTATTATTTTCTCTAATAACCTGCCTTCAGTGTTCTGCATCTGTATAATTATGAATCCGCTGATGTTGGAATGGTCTTTGTTCAGCTTCGGCAGCGGTCGCAAATAACTGTGTAGCCATCCCTCTTTAACATGACCTCTTTGATAGGTGGCGTGAAATCCTCATTCAACTTCTTCCATATCATCATCGAACATCGCCAGTAGATTCAAATATTTTATGTCGTCGGAGCATTGAGTATTGAAGGTGTTGTTTGTGCAATGATTATAGTTTTTGCCCAATCTGACTAGCTCGCACAACTGAGCGTATGCCATTGTAGTCCTCAAGCCCCGGTAATGACGGGATCTTTTCTCGTGGACCTCTAGTAATAAAATTTCCCCTGATCTCTGGGTAGTGAGATCGGACGCCCGTGTGTATTGTTGCACACGTAAAAAAATTCCTTGGCAGTTGGAAATCGAAAAAGAGTAGCCTAACGGCGCTGCCCGGGCAACATTTCGAGTTAAAAGTCTACCCAAGTATTTCAAGATCCTCGCCGGTGCTACGGAGTTCTTTCACTGAGCTGAGTTTCTCCAGACTCAGGTTTGAGTTAGGAGGAGAACGGAGCACTTATGGGTTGCACCCGTGTGCCGTGATCCATCGACTAAACTAAACTAAACTAAACTGTCTTCTCTCATTGTAGTCCTCGGTCTTTCAGTCCAATCGTCTCTATGTAGTGTGCAATAAGGACGTTTACTTTATCCGCATTCGATTTTTTGTTTGCCATGTGAGAACTGTACTTTGAACGTATGGGATACTCATAGGTTATAAGGCAACGTTCATGCTCTTATGAAGGCGCCAGAATGTCACAAGAGATCTCATTGAAATGATTCTTTCAGAAGTATCGCTATTTCTCGGCTTTGACCTGAGAAAATGTATCATCCTATGCGTATCCTTCGCGTTCTTGAGGAGCTCACACTGTGACATTATAGCCTTTCTGGCTTTCTGCCATACTTTGATATACTGCCTCTTTCCCAGAGACGATTTCTCGATGTCTTTCTTCCACCATGCAGGTAGCAACCATTTTCGGATTACGTTTAGTTGTAACTTTCAGAAGTCCCTGTGTGATAAATGATGCTAATAATAATAATGTTAAAATATAACCACGCCCAACAAATCGACGTTTTGATCTTACATATCTTCACAACGAACAACATAAACAACAGATCCAAATAAAAATGGCATTCCAACATGTATTGCCAAATTAAAAAATAAAACGTAACCAAAACAAATGTAGCTATCGAATATTAATAGGGTATCATGCATTCTCCGTTTCTAGGAAGGTTTCGCAGGAGTTCAGTTGTTACAGATTGCAAATAAAAACATGTGAGACCAAAGACGGGGAAACAGACTCAGCAAAGTTATACAGTGACATCTCTAGCAATATTGATTTACGCTGGAATATGTTCTCAAAGAACGGGTGTTCACATGATAAACAAAAATGCAAATGAATTTACCCCTGACATCATAGAAGAAACAGATGCATATGTGTCTATGGTCTTGAAAGGTTAAGGCCTAAACTTATCATTTTAAACATCTGTATTGTGTTGAAATTATATTTATTATAATCTACATTGGCATTCAATTAATATAACTATGCACAGGTGTACACTTACAATAAAGTACAGTTGGGTCGTGGGTAGAGAAGGATTAAGTAGTAGTGTAGTAGTAGTAGTAGTATTAGTAGTAGTATTAATAGTAGTAGTAGTAGTAGTAGTAGTAGTAGTAATAGTAGTAGTAGTAGTAGTAGTAGTAGTAGTAGTTGTAGTAATAGTAGTAGTAGTAATAGTAGTAGTAGTAGTAGTAGTAGTAGTAGTAGTAGTAGTAGTTGTTGTTGTTGTTGTTGTTGTTGTAGTAGTGGTGGCGGTGGTGGTAGTAGTACTAACAGTAGTAGTAGTATGCAGAAGTAGTAGTAGTAGTAGCAGAAGTAGTAGTAGTAGTAGTAGTAGTAGTAGCAGCAGCAGCAGTAGCTGCAGCAGCAGCAGTAGTAGTAGTAGTAGTAGTAGTAGTAGTAGTAGTAGTAGTAGTAGTAGTAGTAGTAGTAGTAGTAGTTGTTGTTGTTGTATTAGTAGTGGTGGCGGTGGTGGTAGTAGTAGTAACAGTAGTAGTAGTATGCAGAAGTAGTAGTAGTAGTAGTAGTAGTAGTAGTAGTAGTAGTAGTAGTAGTAGTTGTAGCAGCTGCAGCAGCAGTAGTAGTAGTAGTAATAGTAGTAGTAGTAGTAGTAGTAGTAGTAGTAGTAGTAGTAGTAGTAGTAGTAGTAGTAGTAGTAATAGTAGTAGTTGTAGTAGTAGTAGTAATATTAGTAGTAGTAGTAGTAGTAGTAGTAGTAGTAGTAGTAGTAGTAGTAGTAGTAGTAGTAGTAGTAGTAGTAGTAGTAGTAGAAGTAGTAGTAGTAGTAGTAGTAGTAGTAGTAATAGTAGTAGTAGTAGTAGTAGTAGTAGTAGTAGTAGTAGTAGTAGTAGTAGTAGTAGTAGTAGTAGTAGTAGTAGTAGTAGCAGCAGCAGCAGCAGCAATAGTAGTAGTAGTAATAGTAGTAGTAGTAGTAGTAGTAGTAGTAGTAGTAGTAGTAGTAGTAGCAGCAGTAGTAGTAGTAGTAGTAGTAGTAGTAGTAGTAGTAGTAGTAGTAGTAGTAGTAGTAGTAGTAGTAGTAGTAGTAGTAGTAGTAGTAGTAGTAGTAGTAGTAGTAGTAGTAGTAGTAGTAGTAGTAGTAGAATATAAAGAGGAGCGAGAAGAAGAAGAAGAAGAAGAAGAAGAAGAAGAAGAAGAAGAAGAAGAAGAAGAAGAAGAAGAAGAAGAAGAAGAAGAAGAAGAAGAAGAAGAAGAAGAAGAAGAAGAAGAAGAAGAAGAAGAAGAAGAAGAAGAAGAAGAAGAAGAAGAAGAAGAAGAAGAAGAAGAAGAAGAAGAAGAAGAAGAAGAAGAAATTAAGTAAACGGAAGATAAAGAAGAAGTAAAAGAAAAATTTGCTATTTGCTGAACATATTCCACTGGCAGACAGTTGCTTGATGACATGGTTTCGCCATTAAGCTGACACATGTTTTGTTTTGTGTATGGAAGTCATGGCAGTAAGTAAAGCAATAACATGGCTCGAGACACAGACATTCACTAGGGAATGTTTCCTTAGCGACTCAATGAACATGCTCAAGAGGATAAAGATGAAAAAGGGGTGGGGGGGTCCGAAAAGAATGGTTGCTGTCTCTGGTGCGGTCTCGGCTGGCAAAGATTAGTTTCATCTTCGTGCCAGGGCATGCGGGAGTACAAGGGAATGAGCGGGCTGACAAGCTCGCAGGTGAGGCTACTGTGGAGGGCGGACGCGCCATGGACCAGGCTGACATTCTGAATGCACTACGAGAAGTAAGACTTTTGCGAGAAACAAGTGATGACTGTGAATCTACAACCATGGCCAGACTGCGAGAACAGCAAATTAAAAGAGGTGTGGCCAAACAAGAACACTAGGCAGGAAGCCAAAGAAAAAGATAAACCAACACAGAACTGGTGTCGTTAGCCGCTACACGCTGCGGGATTTGCTGAGGAGGGGATCCGAGCACTTATGGATTGAATGGTTCGATGTGCAATGAGGATGATCTGTCGACTAACTAACTAACATAATTTGTTATTGCAAAGATCACTCGAAATGTTTCCCTGTATTTAGTGCTCATGTAATAGTAAAGAAAGATATTCACGCTGGAGTTGAAGGCTTCAAGAACGAACACAAATGACCAGACTGCCAAAACCTCATTTACATAACGGCCAACAACGCTGAATTCAGGCTCAAAGACTGCAACCAAGGAAACAATGACGCTTGGAGTGTAACATACTATTAACACAGTTGCTATCATCACCACCATTCGCATAGTTTTACTTTCCCTGTTGAAGACAGCTTCTGATCCTAATGCGGCAACATTGGCTGTTTGTCTCCATTTAGACTTTTTCTTTAGTTGAATTACCAGTATTAAAGTAAATATGATGACACTGAAGAAAGAGACAATTCCCAAGATGCCGTACAGGAGAAATGCAACTACTTTTAGACTGTCTGAGTTACTTCTGAAAAACAACCCGAGGAAAGTCGTGTTTGTGTTAACATCAAATCTCCAGTCTAGGTATGCTATTTGGTATTCAGGCTCAAAAGACAGGATGATTAGAACATAGATGGCAATAACTGTTATTGTAGTTCTTCTAGGAGTTATGATTTGTTTTATTTTTAAAGGTAAAGGTATGCACAGACATCGCTCTGCCGTGATGAATACTGTGATCCAGCTTGTAATTCTGACAAAACAGATGTGGGGAAATCCTGCAGTCAGGTATTGCACTTCTGGTGGGGACATATTAAAACCTGCTTTTATCAACAAGCCGCTCACGATCACATTAAACCACAACAGGGTCACCAGGCCACACAGGTCAGCGACGGCAAGTCCACAGAAGCTGATGTTCATGCTGTTGCTGAATCCTTGCTTGTAGAAGACGATGATGTTCATCACGTTAGCCACAACTCCAAAAATACTGATGGCTGTAGTGATGATGTAATAATTGACCAACTCAAAAATGGCCCTATCTCTATCACTGACATATTTGGCACATAGGATTATACGGGCGGCGCTCTTGTTGGGGCTGTAGTACAAATCTGTTACGTTCATGATCTTTATGATCAAAGTTTGTGTCGGTAATGTCTCAATTCCTTCCGTATAAATACCTGTAAGAATGAATGTAAGGTGTATTGGTATACTATCTGCATAAATCTTAAATAAACATACACTTGAACATTAGCTATAGTCATATTTGCCATGCTCTATTCGATAACTTGCTTGGCTTGCTGTAGATGATGATTTTTCTGGGGCTGTCTTTGATAACAGGTACATTCACTGTAACTATTATAGTCACTTGGCTCGCATACACACTTCTGCTTTCAGATGCGCTCAACAGAGTGGACAAAACGCACAGCGGAAGCTTTACGTATAGTTTACAATAAACGCCTTTTCACGTAGTCTCAGTCTATTGTCAGTTTTACATTCCTGTGTGTTTTTGCATTATAGTCTGCTGAGTTAGTCTGCTAAATTATTATCTTTGCCAATTTGTGAGCCACAGTAAAGTCCTTCTTCTTCTTCAGCGTTCCGAGCCATTGAGGTTCTTTGCTGCAAATACAATCTGTCTCCATTCGTCTCTCTGGTGGACCTTCTCTTGCCAGTCGTTGATTCCAAGTGCTTGTAGGTCTGTATGTATATTATCTCTCCACCGCCTTCTTGGTCTACCTCGGGGTCTACGGTCATTTATTTCCTGAGTGTAAGCGAGTTTTGTTTCCCTATTATCTTCCATTCTTTCTATATGCCCCAGCCATTGTAGTCTATTAGCCTTCATGATACCAGTGATTAGCGGGGACTTAAACAAATCATAAATGTCTTTGTTACTTCTTCTTTTCCACTCTCCACTTTGTGTATCCCTAATGGGTCCAAAGATGCGTCTTAACATTTTGTTCTCAAAGGTTTGCAGCAAGGCTTCGTCTCCTTTCGTTGTACTCCAGGTTTCAGAGCCATACAGCACAACTGGTCTGATCAGTGTTTTGTATATTGTGATTTTGGTGTTACGAGATAGCGCCTTTGATTTTAGTAGATGTTGTAGTGCATAGTATATCTTATTTCCAGAGTTGATTCTAGTTTGTATTTCTTCCCTTATGATGTTGGAGCAGTTGAAGATTGTACCCAGGTATTTGTATGTTTCCGTTCTTTTAATGGTCATATTATCTATTTGTATGTGGCCAGAGTTTTTAGCCATTCCGTCTCTTGAAATTACCATATATTCTGTCTTATCTTGGTTGATAACCAGCCCCATCTGTTGGGCTTTTTCCTTTAAGTGAGTCAATATTTCTAATGTCTTTTGTTCACTTTGCCCTATAATATCTATATCATCTGCATAACCAAGCAGCTTGGATGTTCCTCCAATATCACATTCCTCCTTTACCTTCCTTACAACTTTCTCTAGAGCCAGATTGAAGAGTAGCGGCGATAGTGCATCACCCTGTTTCAAGCCAGATGTTATTTGGAAGGGGTCTGATTTCCTGCCTTTATATGTTACTATATTATAAGTATCTTCCATGCATAGTTTGGTCATGTTAATTAACTTCCTTGGTATTCCAAATTCCTGCATAACATTCCATAGACTATTCCTATGGACACTATCATAAGCCTTTTTAAAATCCACAAAAATGTTATGGAGATCTCTTTTATATTCCCAATGTTTCTCGGCTATTTGTCGTAAGATAAATATCTGATCTATTGTTGATCTGTTTTGTCTAAAACCCGCCTGGTAGTCACCTAATATGTCTTCTGAATATGGTTTTAGTCTATTTAGTAATACTGCGGATAGTATCTTATAGCTTGTGGACAGTAGTGATATTCCTCTATAATTTCCACATTGGAACTTGTCTCCTTTCTTAAAGATAGGTATCAATAATGACTCTTTCCAGTCATGGGGTAATTCTTCTGTCCTCCAGATTTTTATTATTAGTTCGTATAGCTTTAGATGTAATGCATGGCCACCTGCCTTTATAAATTCAGCAGCAATTCCATCAGTCCCAGTTGCCTTATTGTTTTTAAGTCGTGTGATTACATATAGGATTTCTTCAAATGTAGGTTCTTCAATTTGTGGTTCGCATGTTAGAACCTCTTCCTGTGGGAAAATGTTACTTGGAGCTTCACAATTTAGTAATTCAATAAAATATTCTTTCCATGTGTTGCACATTTCCTCATTGGTATTTATCATATTCCCATTTTTGTCTTTTAAACCATATGTGTTTTGTTGGTGCCCTCGTTTCATTGACTTCAGTACTTTAAAAAATTTTCTGGATTCATTTTTCTGGTGATTAGTTTCCATATCTTTGATTATATTACTCATATATTCTCGCTTCTGCTGTCTGACTATTTTTGTAGCCTCTTTACATTCATTTCTATAATGCTCTTCCTTTTGGATGTTATTGATGTCATTTAACCATACATGTCTGGCATTCTTCTTCCTAGTGACTGCTTCTTCACATTTTTGATTGAACCATCTGTTCTTTCTATGCGTGGTTGACACACCGAGACATTCTTCTGCGGTAGATTGAATTGTATTCTTGATGTTCAACCAAGTTTGGTCAACGCTTTCCTCCAAAGGGTTTTGCAAAATTTCAAGTTTACATTTTATTTCATCTGTAAATTTCTCTTTGACTGTAATGTCTTGTAGTTGTTCTCTGTTATATGTTGGGTGTAATCTTTGTAATTTAGTATAGAAAGCTCTCTTAAGTTTTATTTTAAATTTTGCTCCAACGAGGAAATGGTCACTGTGGCACTCAGCTCCTCTATAACTTCTGACTTGCTGTATGTTTGATGCATTTCTGTTGTTAATTAAAATGTGATCTATTTGATTATAGGTTCTCTTGTCACATGATTTCCAAGTTTGTTTGTGTATATCCTTTCTTTGTAGTCTGGTACTGCTAATCTGCAGTCCTTTGGCTTCTGCCAGGTTGATGACTCTCCATCCATTATCATTTGAAGTTGTATGTAGGCTTTCCATACCGGCCACTTTTTTATTAGTTTGCTCTCTACCTATTTTTGCATTGAAGTCTCCCAGCACAATCAGGATGTCCTGTTTGGGGGTTTCTTCTATGACATCTTCCAGATCATTATAAAAGTCTTCTTTAATATCATCTTCTTTCTCTTCAGTAGGTGCATGTACATTAATCATCGTTATATTTTTCCATTTACCTTTTATTCGTAATTTACTAATCCTGTCATTAAAAGCTTTAAAGTTTAAAATGTTCCCCCATAACTCTTTTTTGATGACAAATCCTGTTCCTAATTCATGTTTATTTTGGGTGTTTCCTCCATATATTATAATCATTCCATTTTGCTCTAAAGTACCCTCTCCTGGCCACCTTATTTCTTGAATTGCTGTGATATCCATTTGATATTCAACCAGCTCCCGGGTTAGTTCTTCGGCCGCTCCAGCTCGATATAGTGTCCGTACATTCCATGTTCCAAATCTCAAAAGTCCTTTAACGTTCCAAGGTTGTTGTCCAGATAAGTCAGTCCGATATCGAGGCTCATGTATTTGTTTCGTAACAAAGAAAGGTTTTTACAAAGGTGGGGATGTTAACCCCACGCTTCAACCCCCAACCTGGAGGACCAGGGTGTTTCTCTTTGTCTGTTCTCTACCCTTTGACCTGTCCGGCTTGGGAGGCCCTGCTGGTAGCTACGCTACCGCCGGCATAGCTCTCAGGGTCATTGAGAAACTCAAGCTCCCCCACCACGACAAGGTGGAAACACCATCGGGGAAGCACAGTAAAGTCCACATCTTGTAAAAGGAGAGACCATCTCTGAATTCTTGAATTTGTTGGATAACCTTCTTTGAAGACTTTGGGTGGTTTATTGTCTGATAAACTGTAATTTACTGCCTTCAGTACCTTGCGGTGTAAGACAGGTTGGTCTTGAGTCTGATGAATTAAGACCGCATGGCTAATGCAATCGGCGCGAACTGTGCAGGTTAGAGTTTTCATTCTTCCCCGGAGAGAAAAAACTACACGCCTTACCGAGCATTCAAACCCAGGTCTCCCGAAGGAGAGCCCGGCATTCAAGCTACTCGGCCAACCTTACAATGTATTTTCTACTAAGAAGGTATGTAGAGAATTTTGTCACATCTTCAACTAATGACAGAGCTTCAAGTTCTGTCACTGCTCTGTGTGTGTGTGTGTGTGTGTATGTGTGTATGTGTGTGTGTGTGTGTAAGTGTGTGTGAGTGTGTGTGAGTGTGTGTGTGTGTGTGTGTGTGTGTGTGTAAGTCTTCTGCTGTAGTAAAAATCTAGGTGTAACTTGCCGTCATTGTACTTTAATAGAATGGAAGACAGAGGATAGGAGCTAGCGTATATCTGTAATATGAAGTCGTGTGTAATGTCAGAATGTTTTAGAATTCCGGTCGCCAGCATGGCGCTTAGGCATTGAACTGTTAAGTCTTGTGGCGTGTTTATGCTTGTGGCTACGGTTTGCAATCGCATTTTCCTCATGTTGGACTGGTAGTACATGGTTCCGTCGCTCTGCTACTGAGTGAGTGCGTTAGCGACACTGTGAGCTGTGAAATTCGCGTGGAATGCTTTACATCTGTCCTGTACAGTGAACTGCATGTTCGGAACAATCGCTACCGGCGGTTGCTGAATTGAATGTTTTTCCCTTCGGTTCACGAGTGCATTTTTCGGGAGACTCCTGAGAGTCGGCACTGAAGCTGCGGAGTTCGTGCTTTGTGTGACACTTTCGGCGGGTCGCCCTGCGGTAAGAGAACGAGCCATGTGAAAAAAACCCTAGTCACTGGTCTTTCTAGTGACTGCCGAGTCCATCTACGACGACCTGTGGTATTCGTGGATGAATTTTGTGTTGACATTCTGACGGCAGCATTAAGCACAGTGTAACCTGTGTGGGCTTATTGGATTGCCGAGACTCCCGTCTATTCCACTTTTCACATTGGACAGTGGGGAGGATTTTGTGTGATATTCGCTGGCACTGGAATGGATCATATTGGGGACCACCCGTTGCCGTGAAGTTGGAACCTCGACTAACTAACTAACTGTTTTAGAATTGGTGGTTTACTGAAAATAGTCTTGATCTGCTGAACTATTTTTTCATGTATGTGTGTTCATATAAGTTTCGTTGGTTGTCCCATCTTTATCAATTCTCAAAATCGGGCTGTCATGTCAGCGAAACTTAGAATGAATTTTTGAAGACAGTTTATCAGTCCTAACACAATGAAATACATGTTCTGGAATGACAATGTGGTGGTTTATATTTTCAGTGTGAATGCATATACCGCCCACATATGTTGCTGTGTTTTAATGTCTCGCAGGTGTCTCCCACCGTCAGAGGCAAAGCGTTACGCCCCATGTCTGGTTTCAATACAAATATTGTTTATTTTCTTGATGGTGACAACATGGCTCCCTTCCAGTTCCAAGCCGGGATGTAAACTGCCCCCAGACAACCCACTACGTCACGATTGAGCATCTCTCCTCGCTTTCAGTCCCAATGCTCAATCGTGCTGTAGCTGTTTCCCACTAGATCCTAATAATACCCTAATACTCCACTACTGTTACACCTCCCTATGTTTACTAAAGAATTTTCCTTATAAAGGAAAAATCTTTACTCCTAATTCCCTTACTCTATTCCCTCTTTTTCCTTACTTCTCACAGTTCCTCTAATCTTCCCCAAACCAACTCCAACTTAAGTAAATATTATATTTCTTTAACTCTTTCCCCTGCTATATAGTCAACCCACTTCTTCTTCGTTTCTGGCCCTTCAAACAAACATAACATATTTATATATCCTTAATAACATTTAAATCTCAACTTTATACAATACATCATAACACATCTTCTTAAATACTTCTTTTCCACTTCATAAGCAATCCGCTTACCATTTCAAACGCTGATACCAACTCCCTTTTATCATCACCAACCCCACTAATTCTCCACTTTCAACTAACCTGAAATCACTTTCACACGATAGGAAGACAAAGAATCGGTGGCCACCGGAATTTAAAAAGAAGAAATAGAACTCTTTCAAAAAAACTACACTCACCTAAATCACACACCCCTTTACCCCCCTATGTCATTTGAGACTTTATGTAATAAAGTCTAAAACACTTATATCTCCCACAGTACCACTCATTATGGTAACAGTTTACGCTGCTATCTACAGCATCAAATACCAATCATCAAAAATATTCTTCACTTCCAAGTGTCTATATATTACAGACACTACCTTACCTCAACCTCACATTGTAATGTTAACCACAAAACACATCTCGAGGACACAATTAAAAAGGTCTATTATCCCTTAAGACCTCCTCCAACATTATACACATCACCTCACATAACCTCATCACCTCGCATAACTAATCTTCTCCTATACCTCAGTCAAATATTCTCTCTTAATGTCCATTTCTTATGGGCATATCTACTAAAACCTCCACTTATGCCGTTATCAACAGCAACCTTATACTACTCCTAACTCCTGTCTGTGACTACTTGCAATCGACTTTATCTCAGTCCATATATTACGGACTCTCAAAAACCCATGTCATTATGTCTCCACTATGTTCATTTCTCATTAACACACTTACACCCCTTTACTATTGTACTGTTATCTACAGTGTCTAATCAAACATGGATCCAATTCATGTTTATTCTTTGTCTGGGGTAATCTTCTTATTCTTCTATGACCCAGCAATTTCGTGTATATCATGGCTCTTCTGACCCCACGGAAACTATGTTCAAAACTTTCCCCTCATTTACTCTACTGCTGTATTCATTAATCTTTTCTTCTCCCATGTGGTTTCCAATCCCATATTTTTCTAATTAATGCTGACTTTAGTGTATCTCTAAACTTTCCCATAACCATTTTACTTGTGTAGTAACCCCGTCTTATGTTTCCAACACTTCATAGCCATATTAAGCTCTCTACGCTGATTATCACAGTGACAAAATATCCATGAACTTATTCTTCACAAAGAGAATGTGTCTCTCTATTAGCTCTCAGTAGTTTTATTAACTCTTTTCTGAACGAAGGGTCCTAATTAAAGCCCCCTGTATTTTCTTTACTCTAGACAAAACCCTGTAAATTAAACATAACTTAATTAACTACTATTTAACATACAAAACAGCGAAATAAATCACAACAGGATATCAAACCCCCCCCCCCCCCCCCCCCCCAAATTTTTATAACATCATTTATGTTTCCCCTCATATCAATTAAAGGCATGATGATGATGGTGACGATGATGGTGATGATGATACAACATACATCCTATTCTATTGTTACCTAATACTACTGGTCTCTTTTACGGACCAGTAGTTTGTATGCACAATTCTAAGAACACAATAATCCTATTCTAAAATAATAACAATCATTTTACATGACCAAACCAAGGAAAAAAAACATTTTATATATGAGGCATTTCGACTCAGACTCCACAAAACAAATGTCTTCTCACTAAAGAGAAGGTTTTCAAAAAAAAATAATTCCCTTTAAAATTAACTACGTACAGTGGCCCATCCTCATTGGCCTACTATATGAATCACTGTAACACATATTTATTCCTACAATTCATACCTATTTTGTTATAAAACAAAACCACTCAATGCCAAGCATTAGTGCCAAAATACGTATATACATATACATATATATATATTTATTTCTGTTATCTACAGATCATCATTACGCGGAACACTACTTGTTCTCCTCAACCAAAATCACTACTCAACAACTGACCGTTCCTTTTTCTAGAAGTCAAACATTGATTATCTCCTCTCACAATTTTCTATCTTTTTCCAGCCTAACTCCTAATACATCATAACATCTAAAATATCCTCTTAAGCAAGCACTGTAAACTACAGGTCGACTCATTTATTCTATTACTAATGTGGCGATTATTCCAATGTCATCTCAATGTACCAGCCGTCATCTATCTACTAACCTGTGGCTCGGCACACCAATTGTTTCCCTTGGCTTTGTACCAAACATCACTACAAGTTCCTAATCATTACTGTTAACTACAGTATCTCCACCCTCCTACGTCCAACAAAACTTTGTCTATTTACTATAGACCTCTCACCAACACATCTACTTGCTGTACCAACCACTAATTCCAATTTTAAGTTTCTCGTCTATCCGACGTAATTACTTAACGTATCATTACTTTCTAACATCTCACCACAACTACTCTAAGCTATCCTCCAGTCTTTCCTAGCACTCTTGTATCGTGACGATAATCAAACCGGTCACCCTCCTCGGAACACGTTCTCCAACATTCATTTAACTAACTATTTATCGGAATTCTTTCAGAACTGCAACCCACGCCACTTATAACTGACAGCAGACCTCTCTTTTCTCGTTCCTGTTAAGAATACTAAACATGTTTTATGAAACATCATTCAGAATGTTAACTCCGTTTTCGTCATATAACTTCCATAATTTCCTTCCAACGTCAGATATTCTACGAAAAGACATCACAATTCTCCAATCATTTTCTTTCTATCTCTCGATTTTCGCATACTCTATGTTCCACGTTTTATCAACGTCACTTATCAACCACTCTTCTCATATTCATACGGACAATGACACACAACCTCGCTCTCATCTCACGACTACTCTCGCATCGCGACAACCTAACGTGTAGCTACTATTATTACAAAAAACACTTCAGACGCCACCTCAACATTCCAGCAATCATTCACCACAATCTACATCTACATGTATTGATCTCCTCTACACACATTGACATAAGACATATCAACGCCACTCTTACATTTTATCTATGTACTTCACTTAGGCGACGTCATCACACCTCTCTCCTACTTCCTTCATCACGACGAACACCTGTCTGACTACAGTTATACTCACGTATGAACAACGCACAACCAGACGAATTATTCCAGAGGACTTTCTCAATTCACTGCTTTCTTATATCTCTACTTTACTCAATCACTCACTCCTATACGAAGGTCAGACCCTATACATTACCTCTCGCAACTTATATCGCTTTCACAGCACTATCTACTATCTCTTCAAAACAACTCTTCATTCTCCGCAAGCTCGACGTAACTCGTATTTTTCAAGCATCCACTTCTACAGTCTTTTACTCTTAATATTCTCACGTTCAACTGGCTATTTTACACACAGGATACTCAGTTCCTCCTCAATCTATATCTCCTCACCAGACACTCTTGGTTCACCTGTCAACCATACTATACTTACTTCTCAAACTCCCAAGCGAAACTATCTCAGACATCACGTCATAGCTCTGAGTCAAAGCATTTCTAGTACTTAGTTTATCTCTCACCCTCTACTAATTCTGTGCTGAACCTACTCTATTTTAATCACATCAGTTATACATCAGTCAAGCTGATTAACTCTCCATTCTTTCCATTCTGGACAAAGGAGTATTTTTACCTAGTTTACTCTCCCTACCTCACGACCAAACACACGATATCCTGTATTACGTAATCCACGTGGAATATCATTTGCCGTACTTCACTATCCTCAACAACACCATCGCCTACCCTGTACCATGCTACACCAAAAAATTCATCTGCCTATTTTAGACAGCTCATATATCCTATATGCTCAAACCGCAGTTCTTCTCATAATCCAAAACCAATCCATTTTCCTTCCTCAATCAAGGAATTTTAACCGTTATAGAGTGTGTCCAAGTTAAATATTTCATTGTCTCTCAATACATTAACCCGTCTTTCTCTTATTATGTCATCTTCACTATCTGTTGTCAACCTGTTAAAGAACTCAGGTCTTAAGGTCATAAGGTCTTCTATTTTACTTAAGTCACTTTCTGTCGTTGAGTAAATTCCCGCTATCTGTCTACTATTTTTCTTCTTTAATGTTTTCTTTCTATTTCCTTTATTTGCGTCGGTCTGCTCACTGTTCCCTGTATACCTTACGTAACGTTTGTACTTCCCCATTTCGTCCTCAGATGACACACTGACAATAGTTCCCTCATCAGATTCATTATAGTAGTTCACCGCAGCCACGTCAATTCCATTTCCATTGTCGCCTTTAGAACGTCTGAGTTTCTTTCTCTTTCTTGGTCTTCGTCCCTTAACCTTCCCTACTTTCTTGTCATATAAACTGGTATCTATTTCTAAAGAGTCATTAATCCAAAACTCTGTCCGTCTGTCTACCAGTAACTACACCGTATGAGGGAACATCACGCTTCGATTCAGGATCTGCTCGTAGTGCAGCTCTCTCATTCTCCGAATCATCAGTAATAATATCTGTTTCAGCATCACTATAATATGCGGCTGTAGGAATATCTTCTCCGTAATCTGAACTCTGCCAGCTAATATTCCTACACCATTTGGGAATTAGTTTTATGTCTATATCTGAGGACCTTGACACGGTAGTACCTCTATTTACTATCATACTACTATTCCTTTCTTCAATACTTTTCCTCTTTGGCTTTCTTTCGTCCTTGGTTCTCATCTGTCTATCTTTCTTAACTTCAACCTTGTCTCCCTTAGTCAAATGAGTTGATTTTGCCTGAGTTTTTATTAAGTCAGTTTGACTTCCCTTTGTTATCTTGCTGGCTGGTTGTACCTGGACCTTTTTCTCTACTGTATCTACCTGAGTCTGTGTACTATTTTCTATCGTATTACCTGCCTGCGTCTGTGTCTCTCGGTTTCTTTTCTTTACTAACCCGTCGTCTTCTTTTCCTGTTCAATCCTAATATTGGCCAGTACTTTAGGAGTCGTTGAATTCTTATCTTTGTGTTCTACTCTGACTTTCGATCCTGACTTCAAATATTGTCTTTGTCTCTTTTCAAACCAGTCGTTACGTCTTTTTCTAGCGTTTGCACTGTGAGAGGGCCAGTCCCATGATTTCCTTGAAAGGTTTCTCTCACGCCCATTTTTGTATTTATAACAACTATACCAGTCCGACCTTTCACCTATTTCGTCTGTTCTTCTCACCGTCTTTTATTCCTATATACATCAGGCCTTGGTTCGTCATAACCATATTGTCTTCTGTCTTTATTAAGCAATGGCTGTCTCCTGTTATTCTTTCCTACTCCATTACAGTCTACTATAAATCTATAAGGGTCTTGTCTAATCGTTCTGTTCTTCAACGTTTCCACAAAACTCTCTACTTCAGTAATTGACACCTTTAATTCCCCTAACCATGTACTAACACGTTGTAATTCCCTACACAAGTTCATATTAACTTCCTTTGAAATATCTATCAACCTGAAACAATATTTTTACTTCTTCTTCTCTATATTCTTTGGTACCTGGAGAAAAAAAAACTTGTCCTGAGTTCAGCTGAAATCTGCCTGATTCTCCACTGTGCTGTGCTGGGTCTGCTATACTGAAATATTCTTACATAGACTAAGCAAACAACATCAATTCTTATTAATATCTAAATTAATTAACTAAAGAATTCAATTATTTTCTATCCAATATCAAATATGTTACCCTTTTCTTGTTGAGGTTATCTTTCCAACCGAAAATGAAGTTCCTGGCGTCTATGTCTCTGTCTACTGAGCTTGAGAAAGCCGGTACTCGAGTACTTGAACTAAGATCGACAAAGTGGGTTCTGTAAGGACCAAAAATGCTCGACTGTAGTCCACAGGCCTCGATAGGGCACAACAAAATCTCACAGGGCCTCGATAGGGCACAACAAAACCTCACAGGGCCTCGATAGGGCACAACAACTTCACAGGGCCTCGATAGGGCACAACAACTTCACAGGGCCTCGATAGGGCACAACAACTTCACAGGGCCTCGATAGGGCACAACAACTTCACAGGGCCTCGATAGGGACAACAAATCTCACAGGGCCTCGATAGGGCACAACAACTTCACAGGGCCTCGATAGGGCACAACAACTTGACAGGGCCTCGATAGGGCACAACAAAATCTCACAGGGCCTCGATAGGGCACAACAAATCTCACAGGGCCTCGATAGGGCAGTGAAGAATGGTTGAACGTATCAGCCACCCAGGGACGGGCTCTTGAAACACAGTAAAGTTCTGAGATGAGCTGACACGGGCTCGATTTTAATGACTTAGTTTACTGGGCCACAGTGATCAAAACCATCACTGGACGACGGTGATCAAGAAAATCAGTATTTCAGCCGAACTTGATAAGGAGCTTCGGTCCAAACCAATTATAGCCGTAAGTCTCATAGACGGCCATTTTCTTAGAATTTGAGAGCAGAAAAATTTCCTCAGTCCGTTAACAAGCAAGTGACCTTCAGACCAGCCAGGTTAAAACAACGGCTGCAATGACGGCAGTCCAAACTCACAGGAGGATATCGACCACAGTTCGGTCACTCCAGAGCACAATAATAAGCGGCTCCCGACTTTGACAAGAACCTCCAACAGATAGCTCCATCCAAAAACTGATTTCCATATGTATGGCGGTTCCAAACGACTGTTCGGAAAAAAACGTTTGTTCTAAGTTGCAGGCCTCAAAAGGTAGTCTGGTCTGGATCTTTTGATTGTTTCTTCTACAAGATTCTAAATTCACTCTTCTTCTTGTTGCCGCAAGCGGAGAAAGGTGTTTATTAAAAATTCTCCATCGTTGTCTGCTGTTTATTAGTACTTCGCATTGCCTCCGCGACGGCAAAGTCCAGAATCCTGGTTAAGCGGCTCCATTATTAGTCCTGTAACAGTGTAAAGGACCAACAACACTTGGTTTCAATACAAATATTGTTTATTTTCTTGATGGTGACAACATGGCTTCCTTCCAGTTCCAAGCCGGGATGTAAACTGCCCCCAGACAACCCACTACGTCACGATTGAGCATCTCTCCTCGCTTTCAGTCCCAATGCTCAATCGTGCTGTAGCTGTTTCCCACTAGATCCTAATAATACCCTAATACTCCACTACTGTTACATTACGCCCCATGTCTATGCCAATTGACAGGGACTTATAACCCGTAACAGTTGCCTCTCGCTTTGATTCCATGATCGGTTAACACCCAGGATGGAGTTATTGCCTCTCCATAGCACAAAGCCTGGGCTAAAATATAGATATCATGTGTTGCCCATACAGCGTGATCCCTCTCTCGGTCTGCCTAGTTCACTCCAGAGGAAAGGTAACACCCCTACATCTGGAACAAGACAAGCTGCAGAAGCTGCCGGATCAGCAAAGCAATGCTCTAATTGTCCGCCTGTCGGAGCTTCGATCCTAGACCAGCCGCCATCCAAGGCTTAGGGCCTGGTCTGCCCTGCCATGACACTTTGTCTTTAGATTGCATTTCCTCGCACCAGGGTAAGGCTTGGTCCCTCCCAATTGTGCTCTTCCGCCCGAAGCCGTTGGCACAATGTGGGGTATCGGGTTTGGTAAGCGCCGCCCAACGTTCGGCGCTAACAGAAAGCAGGTAGTACCGTCTACTGTTATACGGTAGCTCAGTCATATCTGACTAAGACCTGACACAGCTACTGACAGACATGATATGAAAAACTTCTACGACTCACTGAAAGCGGTCTATGGTCCTACATCACCAGGCACAGCTCCCCTCCGCAGTGCAGATGGGGAAACATTGGTCACCGATAAGAAAGACATCCTTCAGCGCTGGGCAGAACAATTCAGCAACATCTTAAATGCAACTTCCTTCTTCGATGATGAAACCATCAACTGCCTTCCTCAAGTTCCCATCAATGATACACTTGATGACGTGCCAACCATAGTGGAAGTAAACAAAGCCATCCAGCAACTCTCCAGCGGCAAGGCACCTGGTCCGGACTCCATCCCGGCAGAGATATACAAGGCAGGTGGGCCGGTCCTAACAGAGCAGCTTCACCAAGTCTTTACAAACGTATGGGTGAACGGGACCATGCAACAAGATTTCAAGGACTCGTCAATAGTCCACCTTTACAAACGCCAGTCCTGTGACAACCACCGAGGCATCTCCTTGCTTTCAAATGTAAGGAAGATACTCGCCAGAATCCTTCTCAATCGCGTCACGGCCCATCTCGATCAAGGTCTTCTTCCCGAGAGCCAGTGTGGCTTCAGAAAAGAATGTGGAACTGTTGACTTGATTTTCGCTGCAAGGCAGCTGCAAGAGAAATGTCAAGAAGAGAACTGCGAAATGTTCTCCACTTTCATTGACCTTACCAAGGCTTTTGATACAGTCAGAAGAGAAGGACTGTGGAAGATTATGGCAAAATATGGCTGTAAACGAAATTTTGTCAAAATACTGCGGCTATTTCATGATGGCATGCAGGCAAGAGTACAGGAAAATGGTGAACTGTCTGAGCCCTTTCCTGTCACCAATGGAGTGAAACAATGATGTGTCCTGGCACCAACACTGTTCAGACTCATGTTTTCAGCTCTGTTGACGAATGCCTTCGAGAACAACGACATTGGAATAGCCATCAACTACCGCATGGATGGAAAGTTATTCAATCTCAGAAGGCTGAAAGTTAAAACCGAAATTGACAGCGACGCCGTCAGAGAGCTCCTGTTTGCTGATTATTGCTCTCTATACGCCAACTCAGAGGCGGACATGCAACGTAATGTTTCAGCTTTCTCACATGTCTGTGCCAACTTTGGGCTCAATATCAATTTGTAGAAGACTGTAGTTATGTACCAGCCAGCTCCAGGGAATAATCACACAGTGCCGAATATCAAAGTGAATGGTCATAGTGTAAGTGCTGTGGACAAATTCACCTATCTTGGCAGCACTGTGTCACAAGCTGCCACAATTGATGATGAAGTGAATGCAAGAATCTACAAGGCCAGCGCGGCCTTTGGCAGACTGTACAAGAATGTATGGGACAGAAATGGAATAAGCCTGCAAACAAAGCTGAAATTCTACAAAGCAGTTGTATTATCCACACTGCTATATGCTTGTGAAACCTGGACTGTTTATCGACGACACGCTAGGAAATTAAACCACTTCCACACAGTCTGCCTTAGGAAGTTACTGAAGATTAAATGGCAAGACAACATCCCAGACACTGAAGTCCTAGAAAGAGCGTCCATGCCCAGTATCCAGACTCTACTAATGAAGAATCAGATTCACTGGGCTGGTCACTTGACTCTCATGCCAGATCACAGGCTTCCTAAAGGAATTTTTTACGGCGAGTTGAAATTGTGGTAAACGATTCCAAGGCGGCCAGAGGAAACGCTTTAAAGACACTGAAAATCTCACTGAATGCTTTTGGAAATCATCATGACACCTGGGAGACTGCAGCCAGAGACCGAAATTCGTGGCGTGCATCACTACACAAAGGTGCAGTCATGTGTGAGGCAACCAGGACTGCAAGAGCTGTAAAGAAAAGGCAGGACAGAAAGACCACTGCAGAAAATCCTCCTCCAGAAACGTCAAGCATTCTTTGTCCACATTGTCAAAGAACATTTCGAGCCAAAATAGGCCTTATCAGCCACCTCGTAGAACTCACGGCTCCATACTTTCAACCCCACAGGATGAAATGAATGGTCATCATCATTCTTGATGGACAAACAACACAGTAGTAGTAGTAGTATTAGTAGTAGTAGCAGTAGTAGTAGTAGTAGTAGTAGTAGTAGTAGTAGTAGTAGTAGTACTAGTAGTAGTAGTAGTAGTAGTAGTAGTAGTAGCAGTAGTAGTAGTAGTAGAAGTAGTGATGGTGGTGGTGGTAGCAGCAGTAGTAGTAGTAATAGTAGTAGTAGAAATAGTAGTAGTAGTAATAGTTGTAGTAGTAGTATTTGTTGTTGTTGTTGATGTATCAGCAGCAGCAGCAACAGTAGTAGTAGTAGTAGTAGTAGTAGTAGTAGTAGTAGTAGTAGTAGTAGTAGTAGTAGTAGTAGTAGTAGTAGTAGTAGTAGTAGTAGCAATTGTAATCATATAGCAGTGCAGTACATGTAGTAATACTAGTAGCAGTAGTAATATGAGTAGTAATAGTTGTAGTTGTAGTAGAAGAAGTAATGAAAGAAGGCGACAAAGAAGCAGACGATTATGAAAACAAAAAAGAAGCAGCAGAAGAATTCGACTGTTCAAAAGGTCCGAATTTGATGGACATATCCCTCTCGCAAGAAATATATTGATGTCCAATGTTTTCCTGTTAAGTTGACCTTTGTTTTGTTATTATAAAGATCAATCGAAATGTCTCCCTGTATTTAGTGCTCATGTAATAGTACAGAAAGATGTTCACGCTGGAGTTGAAGGCATCAAGGACGAACACAAATGACCAGACTACCATGACTTCATTTACATAACGGCCTACAACGCTGAATTCAGGTTCAAAGACTGCAACCAAAGAAGCGATGACACTTGGAGTGTAACAGACTATTAACACAGTTGCTATCATCACCACCATTCTCATGGTTTTACTTTCCCTGTTGGAGGCAGCTACGGATCCTAATGCGGTAACGTTCGCTGTTTTTCTCCATTTAGACTTTGTCTTCAGTTGAAACACCAGGATTAAAGTAAATATGATGACACTGAAGAAAGAGACAAAACCTAAGATGCTGTACAGGAAAAACGCAACCCCTTTTAGACTGTCAGAATTGCGCCTGTAAAACAGCCCAAGAAATGTCGCGTTTGTTTTAACATCAAATCCCCAGTCTATGTACGCTATTTGATATTCAGGCTCAACAGACACGGTGATCAGAATATAGATAGCAATAATTATTGCTGTAGTTCTTCTAGGAGTTATGATTTGTTTTATTTTCAAAGGTAAAGTTATGCACAGACATCGCTCTGCCGTGATGAACACTGTGATCCAACTGGTGATTCTGACAAAACAAATGTGTGGAAATCCTGCCGCCAGGTGCTGGAACTCTGGTGGGGACATGTTTAGTCCTGCTTTTATTAATAAGCCACTCACGATCACATCAAGCCACAATAGGATCACAAGACCACACAGGTCGGCGACGGCAAGTCCACAGAAGCTGATGTTCATGGTATTGCTGAATCCTTGCTTGTAGAAGACGATGATATTCATCACGTTAGCCACCAAGCCGAAAACACAAATAGCGCTATTGATGATAGAGTAATTAACCAACTCAAATATGGCCCTATCACTGTCACTGATATATTTGGTGTATATAACTAGACGGGCGGTGCTCTTGTTTGGGGAGTTATCAAAAGCTGTTACGTTCATGATCTTTGTGATCAAAGTCTGTTATCTGGAATGTCGTGTTTCCTTCCTTATAGGCACCTGTAAGAATTAATGTAAAGTTTATTGTTATGTTATTGGAATAATTCGCATGTAAATACATACATCAACATTACTTATAGTTCCTTGTTATTTCAGCTTCGCACACGGGGTGAGAGATGTTGTCCAGACTGGATTTCTGTTGTATCTTATATTTTAATTATTTATGAACGTACTGAACTTGGCTTTTCATTTCAGTATGTGTTTGTTTTTATTGTTAAAATTATCGTTTGCCTATGCCCGTGGTGATCCAAACTACTTTTGTTATAAGTGACAATAAAGAGATCCTTTTTACACCTTAATGTGTGTGGGAAATATGGTGCTAGTCACGTAAGTTTAGATCAGTCAGCGTTAAATGTGTCTGGTGGTTAACATCACACTCAGATGTTGTCATGCTACCCATGTTGGCTGATTCTAGCTGTGATCCCTGGTTAATGAACACACATCACCACCTGAAAAACATGCGTCCACATGACCACCAGGCAGACAAGCATGCATGCTAGCATCTGTGTCATTGAGACTGGCAGTAAAACAAGTGTGTTTAAAATTAATAATAAATATACAACGACGACAAACGGAAACACACGGGTAAATATAAATTATCTCAGCATCAACTGCTGAAATGGTTGGCCCCATTTACTGAACGTTCTATCTTAAAGGGTTTGATGCTTATATTGCTTAGTCATCCTCGCTGATCTTCCTTATTCTACGTGTTTCCAGTTCACCTTAATCATTCTAACTGACTTCGATTCGATTCGAAAAAAAATAAAAAAATTAGGTCTCGTTAAACCTGCCTCTTCAGCTTTGGTTATTGTTGAGATCCGTGGTTGTGTGGACTGTTAGTCTTCTGTTCTAACTGACCTGCCCATCTACCCTTACCAGACAACCCTAGTGCTTCTGCACCTCGGAATACTGACATTTTTCTGACCAGTTCTTCATTCTGAAAAGTGACCCCATGCCTTGTTCTCCTTGACCAAGACCATGCAAGGACTGAGATCATTGACATTCTGGTTTCCCGCCACGCTCCACTTCAGGAGACAGCTAGGCCATACCAGTGACATCCTTAGGAGGATGATATTTCTTCAATTATTGGTTAACGCATTCTGCATCATCATCTGCAAACAAATGATATCAAATGTCTACATTTAGTGAATGTCCGTGTTTCAGCTTCTCCATTTTCCTAGTTCATGCTTATAATAGACGTAGAAATCCAAATTTGTGATAGATAACGAGATATCTCGCTTTGGTTGCGTATATTTGCACATTGATGTACGTGGCTGCACTTTGTAATTAAGTACACGACCGTTTTACACAACTTATGTCTCATGAAACATACGATAATAGACATATATTTGTATAAACCAATCGTAGCTGTGTCGCTGATATCTTCAATGTGTAATCACGTCAGCACAGCAAATGCTATTGTTTATTATTTTTCGGTGACTATAAATGCATCCTCACCAGTATGCTGAAACTGCACTGATTAGATGTTTAAAAGCAATGACATGCAGACAGAAATACTTAGTAGTGAACCTACGATTACCGTGGGGATAACCAATGTTGTACATCACAATATAATCAGTGACTCTGTGTGTTATGTACTTCAGCCAACATATGATTCATAAGTTCACTTCATATGATATTTACGTATTGCAATGTGCACCTGCAGAGATCCAGCAATGTATGTTAGGCGAAATATTGTGCAACTATCTGTTTATGGCGCCTTGGTTAAGTTAACTGTATGATTACATTTTTGTTCAGTTAATATTTGGTGGCTTATGTGGTCAATATGACGGCGGTCGGCTCTCTAAGTAGTTCAATGTATCAGCTCTGGTCAATACTTCTTGGTACTCATTAAATTCTAAGTAGGTCAATGTATCAGCTCTGGTCAATACTTCTTGGTACTCATGAAAGTCTAAGTAGTTCAATATTTCATCTCTGGTCAATACTTCTCGGTACTCATGAAAGTCTAAGTAGGTCAATGCATCAGCCCTGGTTAATACTTCTTGGTACTCATACAATTCTAAGTAGTCAATTTATCAACTCTGGTCAATAATTCTTGGTACTCATGAAATTCTAAGTAGGTTATTGTATCAGCTCTGGTCAATTAAAATCGATGAATTTTCGAGATCAATCCACAAGGCAAGCGGCACTGATTGTGCTAACTCGACACACTGATAAAAAGGGCCGAATGTATGACGGTCCTGCTTGCCCAATTTGTGACCTTTTGAAAATAAAGTTCGTTAGTTCGTTCTTTCGTTCGTTCATTCGTTCGTTCGATAAACACCAAGACTAGTGTCAAACGGGGATACAGCAATCAGAAACAGTAACATTTACACACACACACATACACACACACACGCTCACACTCATACATAGACACACACAACCAACACACCCACTAACTCACTAAGACAAATATTGTTTTAATGTCTCATTTCCCTTACAGGACGTTGAAGTCAACACCAGCATTTTTCAGCTGCTGTTGATGTGCTAGGCTCAGTAGTTTGCCATTGCTTTCTGAGCGACCGGCTCACATATCCCCGTAAGTTATCAGTGCGACGCGAACTGCTGCCGATTCTCACGCAACTGCGTTACTCACGAGAATATACGGGATTACGGAGAAAGACGTTAACGCCTACGCCAGGGAGGTCGGATATCCAAATCTACGCCAAGTAATATATATTTGCGTGTTTCCGATATCAGTCAATGTTAGGGTTCAATCTTCTCGCATCTTGTTCAAAACTATTACGAAAAGCCATAACAAGAACAACAACAATACAAACCGTCTAATAAGACACAGAACAGTTTGATGTATTAATTTTAAATTCACATGCAGGGAGTGATATTCCTATCGAGTAATTTCTACAGCATTATATCACATGATATTTCGTGTTCATTGGATTTCTGTTGGCTGTAATGATTATAATGTGTGCACTCTGTAGACTGTAGGAACATTATGGACAACACTTTACCAGATGTTATGTACCATAATCAATACAGATAAATGTATTAGTTTCACATACTGTAATCGGTGATCTAGAGACAGAAAATACGGTTGTACCAACACCGGGAAGATTGTCTGTGATTAGCCGTTGCCCCATGGGGGAGGACCGACAATAATTTAGTGAGACTTGTAGAGTATAATTATGAGGTATTTTTTAGTGCACACGGAGTTTCTCCAATTCACGCTATAAAGGTGTATGTGTAAGTGGCAAACATATGCGCATAACATCGTTCATAAGTGTCTGAAATACAATCATTATTATAATCTCGGTAATATTGATTATCTGTAACAATAAATAGTGCTTTTCTTTTTTTCGCGGCCAGCTATTTAACTAAGCAATTAATATTTAAAGCTGGCATTACGTGTTTGCAGAAAACGGTAGAATATGAACTTCAACCGTAACTTGCCCTCAATCGTTTACACTGTAAGGTCACGTTTGACCTATTCTAGTACAAGCAATCCAGTTACATACAATGATCAGATGTACATCTTCGTGCGCCCCATTCGCAAAGATTAAATCAAAATTGCGTGACTATTCAAAATACAGTTTTATATGAGTTTCTCTATAGACAACAAGGGTGCGGAACTGTCACATCTGTATCATAATATGAGATAGTGTTATCGGAAAATGTGTTAACTCATTACGAAGTGGGGTATTGTTTCTCACTGACATACGAACGGCACATCCTAGATCACCATCTCAGAAGAATATCCTACTCTAGGATCTCATCTAAACTAAATTCATCAACGCTAGTAAACCATCCCAGAACCATTTTCGAGATTAACATAACATCAAAAAGCAATAAATTCTAATTCATGGCAAGATAACATCAACAAATAATGAATGAAAGCAACATGTGGGATTAACATAACATCAACAGCCAACGACTCAGGCGACATCCGAGAATAACATAACATCAACTGGCTTGGGTTGGTGTCTCTGACAGATCAACTTGTCTAACGAACACGGGAAGACAAAATACAAAATTCCCTTAGTTAGTTAGTTAGTTAGTCGACAGATCATCCTCGTTGCACATCGAACCATTCAGTCCATAAGTGCTCGGATCCCCTCCTCAGCAAATCCCGCAGCGTGTAGCGGCTAACGACGCCAGTTCTGTGTTGGTTTATCAATCTTCTTTGGCTTCCTGCGTAGTGTTCTTGTTTGGCCACCCCTCTTTCAATTTGCTGCTCCCGCAGTCTGGCCATTGTTGTAGATTCACAGTCATCACTTGGTTCTCGCAAAAGTCTCACTTCTCGTAGAGCATTCAGAATGTCAGCCTGGTCCATGGCGCGTCCGCCCTCCACAGTAGCCTCACCTGCGAGCTTGTCAGCCCGTTCATTTCCTTGTACTCCCGCATGCCCTGGCACGAAGATGAAACTAATCTTTGCCAGCCGAGACCGCTTCAGAGGCAGCAACCATTCTCTTCGGATCGACCCCTCCTCTATCCTCTTGATCATGTTCATTGAGTCGCTAAGGAAACAAGCCCTAGTGAATGTCTGTGTCTCGAGCCATGTTATTGCTTTACTTACTGCCATGACTTCCATGGTTTCAAAGTTTCAATTGTAGGGAAGATTTTGACTGAACATTAGAAAATACTACTGTCATAGACTTCATATAAAACGAAAATAGACTTCTTTACAGTCAGGAAATAACTAGGAAACCAGGAAAATACACTAATATAACCAGGAAATACAAGCCTGCAATAAAGGCTTGGCTTTACAAACGTCAAATAAAGATAAAGTATTCGGTGGCTCCACGACGTTGTATATTTGGCTTTTGGTAGATGTACTAATAAAATACATTTATGTTACTGACAGCCACTGACAATGTTACCACCATAGAATATATGAAATAACGACAAGATTTAGTGTAAAGTAAAAAACCAATATTTATTGGATGGGATTATTTTACTGCACACATATAGTGCCACAAAGGGCAATCATCCTTATGCAATATGAGGAATGCTTGAAGTGACATTACGAAACCATTTTACTTTTGTGGTGGACTGATTCCTTTGGGCTTCTTCTCATTTCCTGCACCCACATCCACACGTGGCGCCACAAGTGTCTCCACAGTGCTAGGCTAATCAAATACAAGACACTCCAGCTTCTTGTCAGCTATACCAATATCCATCCATTCATCATGTGCCATGCCGGTAAGCGTGGGCGGTCATGTTCTGTCATTTCACTCGATCACCAGAGTCGTGGATCAGCTCCGTGTTTCTGTCTCGACCATGCCGCAAGGCCAAGCCATCCAGGTACTTGCTTCTAGGTCTTCCTCTTGGTCTATTCCCCTCGATCTTACCAGTTGTCACCAAGTTCTCCAAATCATTTCTTCTCATAACATGCCCAAAAAATTTTGACTGTCTACGTCTAATGTCTCTAATAAGTTTGCGATCTTCATTTGTTTCTTGAAGGACCATATACCAATATGGAACTGTGCAAATAGAACAAAACGGACTCCTTAGATAGACTGTTTGAACTGCATTCCAGATCATGACAGTTAGAGACAACAGTCCTCAAAAAGACAATACAGTAAACGACATTTACCATTAGCATATCTTTTAGATCCGCATATCTGTTCGTCGGTATACAATTTTATTAGTAATGTTCACATCAATGCTCTAGATCGCCGACAGCATAATTTGCATTACTCTGTGCTGTGTCATTGCAACAATCTCCGATGGTGTACATTACAATGATGAGAAACATTACAGTGACAACATTTACGTATCTGTTTTCCAAACAACCATTGTGAACTAGTCTGTATTGATGATAATGAGTGTACACAAAAATATATTAACAGTGCTTAATGATCTGTGATGGGGTTTTGTTCATAAAACTTTTAATAACACTAGTTTCCATTGTCACAATTTCTTTGTACATATCCCAATGACAGGAAACGTTCAACAATGTATATTCTGTGCATTTCAAAAACAAGAGTGGTATGACTGTATGAAAGATATGGGGTAGAAATAAACATCAGAATTAAAACAATGAGTGACATGTTTTAAATAACCCCAGAGTGGTTTACTGCCATAACAGCATACTCAAGAATGTCACTAATATCACTCTAACAAAAAGACATGGCTCTGTTTGCATGATTACATAAGCAAGTGTGATTATTCTAAGACATCCCCATGGTGTGGCTTGCAAATTAACATGCGTAAGTCATACTCAGTTATCACAGTCACATGCTGTTGCTCCTCAGTTCAGTCTGTGTCCAGGCAAACATTTTCTTCACTATGGTGAGGAAGATAGTGTGAGAGACTGTCTGTTTCCCATTAGTACAGCTACTGCATTTTGGAGAGGATAAGCCTTAGTAAAAGTGAGGTTATTATATTTCCATAGAGTTTAGTGATGAGAATAAGTATTAACAATAATGTATATACCTGTACCATATATTTTCCCTAATCTTCTCATGTAAGATTATTCCCTAAAGATATAAAACATGAGAACACAATAGTATGAACTCAAATAACATAATTATTAAAAGAATGTTGTATATATGATTATTTTATAATCACTTTAATCGAAAGCATGACTTTATATTTTCCACATCGGTACTATGTCATTTTTAGTAAGGACATTGACGGTACCATTATACCCAAATGATCTAGGTTGGAAAGGGTAGACCCATATTAAGCGCTGAAGACACTCAGGGCACTCAGGAACTCAGGCACTCAGGCACTCAGGGCTGATATTGATAAGACTACAGACCTGCCGGACACCACCTTCCTCCTGATGAGTGTTAGAGTGTGTGTGTGTGTGTGTGCTTGAGAGAGAGACATAGAGGGAGAGAGAGAGAGAGAGAGAGAGAGTAAAAGAGAGAGTGAGTGAGTGCGCTAGAATAAGAGAGAGTGAGTGAAACATTGAGTGATAGCGTGAGGGTGTGCGTGAGGGTGTGTGAGTGAGAAAGACAGAGATATAGAGTAAATAAAGATGGAGAGAGTGAATGAATGAGGGAAATAGTGAGTGAGAGAGAGAGAATGAGCGAGCGAGAGAGAGAGAGAGAGAGTGAGACAGTGGGAGAGTGGATGTGTTAGTGTGTATGTGTGTGTGTGCCGTGAACAGAATCAACCACTGTTTATTGCCTTCATCGACCTCACAAAGGCATTTGATTTGGTCAGTCAAGGCACTAAAGAGGATTGGCTGCCCACCACCTCTTCTGTCCATTGTGGAATCGTTCCACACAGGCATGAAGGGTATAATCAAGTTTGATGGTGGAACTTCTGAAGAGTTTAAAATCAAGAGTGGAGTTAAGCAAGGTTGTGTACTAGCTCCCACTCTCTTTAGAATATACTTTTCACTTCTACTGAAATATGTCTTTCATGATCATGATGGTGGTATATACATTCACTCACGCTCAGATGGCGGCCTCTACAATGCTCAGAGGTTGCAGGCCAAGACCAAAATTAGGAGGGTACTGATCAGAGAGTTGCTTTTTGCAGATGATGCTGCAGTTATGACCCACTTTGAGGAATAATTGCAATGTCTCCTATCTGCATTCTCCAATGCTTGTTCTGAATTTGGTTTAACAATTAGCAAAATGAAGACACAGATTATGTCACAAGGTGCACATGGGGTACCATCAATCTTTATTCATGACGCCGAACTAGAGATGTTAGACCATTTTACATATCTAGGATCAGTGGTAAATAGCAAATTATCCCTAGATCAGGAAATCAACATCCGGATTGGTAAGGCAGGAACAACAATGAACAGGTTAATAAAAAGAGTCTGGGAGAACAGGAAGCTTACTGCCAAAACAAAAGTCCTTGTCTATCAAGCATGTGTCCTTAGTACTCTTCTTTATAGCAGTGAAACCTGGACAACTTACTCACACCAAGAGAAACGTTTAAACAGCTTTCATATGCGGTGTCTGCGAAGAATTCTTGGTATTAAGTGGCAAGACAAAATCACAAATACTGAAGTATTGGAAAGATCAGGTTGTGTGACGGTTTATTCCATGCTCAGTCTTCGTAGACTTAGATGGATAGGACATCTTAGGAGGATGGATGATGGTAGAATATCAAAGGACATCTTTTTTGGTGAATTACAGATGGGTACGAGATCTCAGTGTCGGCCTCTACTACGATACAAAGATGTGTGTAAGCAGGACATGATTGATACAGACATTGATAATGCACATTGGGAGCAAGTCACCGCTGAACATGTTGCATGGAGGGCAAACACCAGAAATGGAATAAAGACAAAGGAGAACATTATTGCAGATAAGTCACACACCGAGCGTGTGAAACGTACGATGGTGCATGATGGTGGAAATGACCACGTGTTCACATGCACCCACTGTGAACAGACATTTACAGCGCAAATTGGCCTTATCAGTCACATTCGCTACCACCAAAAGTGAAAGTTATTATGCCTTTTTAAAGCACAAACTATCGTCTGTCAAGACGGCAAGGTGCCAATGTGTGTGTGTGTGTGCGCATGCGTGTGAGTGTGTGTGTGTGTGTATGAAAGAAGAGAGAGAGAAAGAGAGAGAGAGAGAGAGAGAGAGAGAGAGAGAGAGAGAGAGAGAGAGAGAGAGAGAGAGAGAGAGAGAGAGAGAGAGAGTTGATTACACGCATGTCATGTAACACACGTAAAATGTGACACTCTAATCCATATGTTTGTGCATTCTCATCTGTCATATTATCAGTTAAATGTCATTTGATTTCCTCATGTGTAATATAAACTTATGTATATTACTGTCTGAGTGAGAGAGTCAGTGAGTGTGAATGAGGGACAGTGAGAGCGAGTATGAGAGTGAATGTGTGTGTGTGTGTGTGTGCGTGTGTGTGTGCCTGTCTCTGTGTGTATCTCTGTGTGTGGGTGTATCACTATTTTTTACGCCACACACTGTATATGTACACATTTTTCTCCATGTTTAACATTTTTGTGAGACTGCCCACGACAATCGTCAGTGTGTGTGTGTGAGAGTAAAGTGTGGGAGTTTGTTCATATTAGTTTCAATGATCACGCGAGGCATTATGTATGTGTCTAGATGTGGGGATGTGTGAGTGTGTGTGTGTGGGGGGGGGGGGGGGATGTGTGTGAGTGTGTGGATGTGTGTGAGGGGATATGTGGGTGGGTGTATGCGTTTGGATGGATTGGGGTGTGTGGGTGTTGGTGGGTAGTGAGATTCTTGGGTGTTGGTGGGTGGGGGTTTGTGTGGGTGAAGTGTCGGGGTGTAAGTAGGAAGTGTGGAGAATGTGTGTATGAGTGGGGGATGGATGCGGGGGATATGTGTGGCTGTGTGAGGATGTGTGGATGGTTAGGGTGAAAAGTATGTGTGGGTGGCGGGTGTGTGTGGGTAGGAGATGTGTGTCGGTGGATTATGGGTGGGTTGGGGATATGTGGGTGGTGTGTGGATCAGGGATGTGTGTGTGGTGTGTGGGTGGGTGTAGGTTTGTAGTGGGTTGGTGGGGGTTAGTGTGTGGTGTGTGTGTGGCGGATGTGTGTGATGGGTGCGGGGAATGTGTGTATTGGTGGGGGAGTTTGTGTGAGTGTGTAGAGTATGTGTGGGTGGTGGTGGAGGATGTGTGGGTGAGTGAGTGTGTGTGTCTGTTGGCGGATGGCTGGGGAGATGTGTGTGGTGTGTTGGTTGGGGATATGTGTGTGGTGTGTGGGTGGGGATGAGTGCGTGTTTGGGGGATTTTTGTAGTGTAGGGGTATGTGCGTGGTGGGTGGGTGAGGCTATCTGTGTGGATGTGGATTGGGGATATGTTTGTGGTGTGTATGTGGGGATATTGTGTGGTATGTGGGTGACGGATATGTGTGTGGTGTGAAGTGGGGGATATTTTGGTGTGTGGGTGTGGGATGTGTGAGTGGGGGATACCTGTGTGTGGTATGTGGGTGGGGAATATTGGGTGGGTGGGGGATATGTGTGTGGTGGGGATGTGAGTTAGTGCATGTGTGGGTGGGTTGGATGTATGTGTGGGTGGTGGGGTGTATGTGTGAGGGGATTGGGGATATATAGGTGGGTAGAGAGATGTGTGTTTGTGGGTAGTGAGATGTCTGTTGGTGGGGATGTGTGTGTATGGGTTGGGGATATGTGAGTGGGTGCGTGATGTATGGGTTGGTGGGGGTGTGTGTGTGGGTCGGGAATGTGTGGTCGATAGAGGTGTGGTTGGGGGATGGGTGGTTGGGGTGGTGGTGGATGGGTAGAAGCTGTGTGAGTTTGGGATGGGTGTGTGGGTTAGGATGTGTATGTGGGTGGGTGCGGGATGTGTGGGTTGGCGGGGGTGTTTGTGTGGGTGGTGAGTATGTGTGGGTTGGGGAAACGGGTGAGGGCAGTGTGTGTGGGTGGGGATTGTGGGAGGGGAATGGGTCTTTTGGTGGTGTATTATGTGTCCCTGGGTGTGAGTGTGGGTGGGTGTGTGTTTGTGTTTGCTGGGTGATGTGTGGGTGGGTAGGAGATGTGACTCATAACATGGTAATTTGCATTGTTTATGTGTACAACATTCATTTGACAGTGTTTTATTTCTTCCTATGTAAATGTATAACGCACCATTGATGAACGAAAGATGGGTGATTAGGAAGGCCGAATGTAAGACAGGCCTGCGTGCCCAATTTGTGACCCGTTTAAAATAAAGTTGATTTGATTTGATTTGATTTGATTCATCCATGATTTGCCATTACTTAGGCTGTCACTCTTTCCTCTGAATAGAGTTTGATGGAGAGGGTGCTACCCACATGCAATAATTTTATGTGGTTCATGGTGGGAAATTCAGAGAGATATCTCATTGTTGCAAAGGGTTGTCCCGTACAGCCAAAAGAAATTTGCTTCATATTGTATCTGTTCAGATCTACCAATCTAAATACTGCTCACTGTGAGGATGGCCAGAGCATACTCGATGTGTAAATAGATTAGTACCTGGGACAGAAGTACTAGCAGTCTTTCTTCTCTTGTGTTGGTTGCTATGATTCTCTGTACTGATTGGCCTTATCTAGTCTTTCTTATACCCTGATTGACGTGTTCTTTGAGGGAGAGACTACAATCAGACCTCACACCCATAGTTAGTTAGTTAGTTATCAGTTGGGGTATCTTCGTTGCACTCCGGACATGTCCATAGGTGCTCAGATCCTCCCCCCAGCATATGCATCAGCGTCCGGTGGCTAATAGTGCCAGTTCTGTGTTGGTTGACGAGGCGCTTTGTTTTCCCGATGTACCTCTCGCGTCTGGCTGTGCCGATTCTTACTCCCAGGTCTTTCATCCTGGAGAGCGATGTGGAATCACTGGCGTCAAAATCCTCTGTTCTCGCCATATCTTTAAGGGCGTTAATAACATCCGCACGATCCATGGGCTGGCCATCTATAGGGGGTGCAGAGCCAGCCAATTTATCAGCTCGTTCATTTCCCTCGACTCCCGCATGTCCCAGGACGAAGATGAAGGTGACTTTGCGGACAACAGACTTCCGCAGCGACTCAGTCCACTGTCTACGTACAGATCCAGCTTCGACCTTCTGAATCATGCTCATTGAATCACTTAGTACACACACGTTGGTATAATGCTGTGATTCCAGCCATATGAAAGCCTGTGTAACTGCCATCACCTCCATCGTCATGCTGCTCGTGGTCATAGAGTAGGCACCACTGGATTCTTGAACGGTCCGGCCCGCTGAACGGGCTGTAAATGCCCACGCACTTCTCTGCTGCTTTACAACAGATCCATCTGTATAGATGAGCACTTCGGGGCTATCTGAGTGATCATAGATGAGCGCGTTAACCTCTGCATTGACAGCGGCAGGGTTCTGCTCTCTGCACCGTCTGTCGAGTGTGATAATGCAGGAGAAGGTACACTTAAAAGCTGGAGGCACCGGCACCCATTCCTTGCCGGGGTTGATACTGGTAAGACTGCAGACCTGTCCGACGACATCTTCCGCCAGACCCATCCATGATTTGCCCCTCTTTAGCCTGTCACCCTTTTCTCCGAATACAGCGTCATGCAGAGGGTGCTGCTCATCTGCACTTATTTTTAAGTATGCACGAGCTCTCCAGATCTTGATCCTGTGTTCCATTGTCGGGAAGTCAAGGAGGTATCTCATTGCTACACAGCTGGTGTCTCTCGTGCAGCCCAAAATTTGTAACTTTTCAAGTCTTCCAATCTGTGTAGGGCTGACAGTGAGGATGGCCAGGGCATACTCGATGCGTGAAAGCACAAGTCCTTGGAACAGAAGTAATAGCAGTCTTTGCTCGATATTGGCAGTCGCCATGACTTTCATTGCTGCCAAACCTTTTCGAGCCTTCGTTATGACATAATCGACATGATCTCTGAAAGACCTCACACCCATATATGTCATCACCTTGGTTCTGGTCATGATTTTTCAGTCAATTCTCATTGCTGGCAGGAATGTTTTAACAATGTGATTGTTTAGGGAGTATCATGTCACT